>PITA01002024.1:0-173853 GCA_004023965.1 Spilogale gracilis
AAATAAATAAATAATAAAAAAAAAAATAAAAGCCCTTATCCCCATTATCTTGGGGCAGGATTGGCAGTGATTGCGTGTTCAGTAATTCGGCAGACTCCCTCCTTCCGGCGGGAACAAGACCACATTCACTCTGGAACAATATGGTGGTCCCCTTCCTATCCGCGGTTTCGTTTTCCATGGTTTTGGTTCCCCATGGTCAAACTGTGATCCTCCTGAGTGTACTCAGAGGTCCATAGTAGGCTGATGGCTATGGCAGTGCCTACGTCATCTGCTTCACTTCACCCCATCACACGGGCATCTTATCATCTCGCCTCATCAGAAGAAGGGCGAGTCCAGACCAGAAGATATTTTGAGAGAGAGAGAGAGAGAGAGCGCATTCACATAACTTTGATTACAGTGTATTGTTATAATTGTTTTATTATTGGTTATTGTTCTTAATCTCTTACTGTGCCTGATTTATAAATTAGATTATATCATGGGTATGTATGCACAGGAAAAAACATAGTATATACTAGGGCTTGGTGCTCTCTACATTTCAGGCATCCACTGGGGGTCTTTCAACGTGTCCCCAGCGATTAAGCAGGGACTGCCGGACTGCACTTGAGAGGGCGGGTTTGATCAGGTCTGCCTCTGTGCGTGGCTGGCTCTCCAGAGCTTGGTTACCGGAGCGATGGTGGCATTCCTGGTTGCTCCAGGCCAGGCAGGCCTCTGGGGCCCTCAGAGGAGGACGTGGGTCTGGTTTCCAGGGCAGGGGACTCGGGGTCAGCACTTCCTTGAGGTTTCTGTTTGGAACCTCTTTGGTGTCTGGCGTGTGTTCTTCTCCCTCATTCTAGTTTTGATGATTCTTTATTGGGGGTGGGGGCGCTGATGCATTGCCTGTTTACAGGTCTGTCTCTCCGCGACGTGTTGGTGTCAGGACTGTAGTAGATCCCTAGTGGCTGGCATGTTGCCAGACACATAGTAGGACTTTGGTAAATGCTGGATGAATGAAACCTGCCAAGAGAGATCAGAGAAGGCTAGTGTTAGACAAGCCAGGTATAGACATCCTGCTGTAGATCCTGAGGCCGGATGGACCCAGGAGACACAAGGAGGTAAGAAGGGTAAGACCTAGGGTCCTGGATTTGGCCAAGTGTTAACGGAAGCTGCCAAGGGTAATGTAATCAAAGGGATTGGCATGGACCTTCATTGAGGATGGATAGCAGAGCCCAGAGACACAATTGTGGGTTAGGAAGTCAAGTGTGACCCATTGTGCAGGAGAGAACCATGAGATCACAGCCAATGGTGTGGCATCATAAATCAATCTGTGGGTTAGTATAGGGATTGGAGCCAAGATACCTAGAGAATATTGGGAACAAAAGCCAAGCTAGCTAGGTCAAGGCAAATGGTTCAGGACAAAGGCTATGAATGAGTCGACAGTGTCGGTGGTTCATTTGTATTGAGTGCTGGCCACGTGGCTGGGATAAGACCTGCCAGCTTAAAGGCACATGGCCAGGTCAGGCCCCATCAAATGTCTAAACACTGGAACAAGCCCAGGAACCAGACCTCCCAGGCCCAGGCACACAGGGCGAGGAATCTCCAGCCTGGTTGGGCTCTTGGGATCCCTTTCAGGCAAAAGAACCTATTAATCAAGATCCAAGTGAACCCCAGACCCAGCCTAAACAGAAGGGTTAACCTGTGGGGTCCAGGTAGACAGACAGCACAAAAGTAAATGCATAGCAATTAGCTGTGGAGAACCCAGATTTGAGATTAGGAGCCTGTTGTATACAGTTTGTCCACCCATCACTCCCTCCCTCTCTCCCTCCATCCACCATCTAACCAACTATTCATTCATTCATTCATTCATCCATTCATTCTTTTATATATTGGTCAAATGGGAATAATGCTGTATCTTAGTATCTGGTATACTAACCTGGAAACCAAGTCCCTCACATTGAGGTCCGGAAATCTGTGCCGGGCCAGTTATAATCTAACAGGTTGTTGGATCTTTAAAGTTATGGACTACCTTGTAACTCTAAGAGCAGTGACAGCATGAGTCAGAAATTCTAATCCAAGACTGAGCTAGTATGTAGGGTTTTAAGTAGACCCAGTTTCCGTGGATTGGCTAATGTAGAAGCAGGATACCAGGCACGTTTGTGCGTGTGCGTGCACACACACACACACACACACACACACACTCACCTTTCTTCAAATATCAGTCTAGTTGACCTTCTTGATATAGACAACTCTTGACTGCCAATATACGGATTATCTACCTAATGATCCCCAAACCTAGCAAACTTCTCCCTACTATCACTCAATCTCTGCAAAGTAATTTCTGTGTTAACCAAAGAAGAACATAATTAGGAAGGCAAATTTGCAGAATCCAAATTACATAATGCATTCCAAAGTCAAATAGAAATTATTATGGATTAGCACAGATAGTAATGGGATGGAATCTGCAGGACCCGATCATTCATGCATTCAGGTATTCGCTCAGCAAATGTTTATGCATGGTGGAGGTGGGGAGAGAAGGGGCTATAGCACCTTGGAGTTTTAAGTCTTCTGCCTTATCAGCTTTCCACCTTATTCTGAGCAGCAAGTGAACAAAGGAAAACATTATAAAAATAACCTCATGAGAGATAATCTGAGAAACAAGATTCCAAAACCTGTTGAGGATGCAGAAGGGGCAGGGCATGGAGTGGAGTGAGAATCTCAGACCCAGTCAGGTGTCAGGGTGTTTGAGCCTTTCTTGTCCCTGCTGGAGACCAGTTCAGGGCCAGACATGCTCCAGCCTTCCAGGTTGGATGGAGGCTCTTGCTCCCCATCTAACTAACCTGTTGCCATGTTTCTTGCTTAGCAAAGGGGACTTAGTTTCCTGTGTTCCAGTCCTGGCCTTAGCACCAGGACATGAATTCTAAGTTGCAGTAACCTGACTCTGGACCCCAGACACCCGTGACTTAGTGCTTTGGTTTGGTGCTCTTGGCTGTAAACAAAAATCTGTCTATGGTCAACCCTGCTCAACCAGTCAGGATGACCTCTGGTGCTGTCTGAAACCCAAACTATTATAGTGGCTAAACATATAGAGTCTACTTTTTCACCAAATAAAAATTGTGGTGTTGGCTGAGTGGCTCGGTCATGTCAGGGCTACTATCTCTGAGAGTCCTTTGACCTCTTGCTCGTGGTCACACCACAGCTGCCACAGCTCCAGCCATCGTTTTCCCAACTCAAGGCAGGAAGGTGAAGTTAGAGGCAATGCCAGCTGTGACTTCATTTGTCATGAAAGCAAAAGGCTTCTGCTCAGGTCTTACTGTCCAAAGTGGATCATATGGCCAGATTGACTTAGGCCCTTCATGTTCCATGGCCTAAGTCCATGGGATAGCACTGTGCCATGGAATCATGTACGAATTAAGAAGGAATGGATATTGGATAAATTTCTAACAGCCACTACACAACTGTCAAATCAGCTAAAAGGCAGGAGTCAGGGCACCTGGGTGGCTCAGTGGGTTAAAGCTCTGCCTTCGGCTAAGATCATGATCTCAGGGTCCTGGGATGGAGGCCTGCATCATGCTCTCTGCTCAGCAGGGAGCCTGCTTCCCCCTCTCTTTCTGCCTGCCTCTCTGCCTACTTGTGATCTCTCTCTCTGTGTGTCAAATAAATAAATAGGCGGGAGTCAGATCCCTATCCTGGAGATATTCATGAATAAACATATTGACGTATTACTGGGTGCTATTGGTGATACAAAGACTTTAGTTGGGTGGGAACAGGCAGGAGGAAGAAGTTGGCAAGGATAAATGCATATGACAATCTCTAGCTTTTACTGGCTTCTAAATGTTCTGTGTATGTTGTTTGATTTTGTCCTGATAACACCCCTAGGAGGTTGGCTTGGCCATCTCCATTGTTTGGATGCAAAAAATGGAGCACACGCAGCTTTAGCCATTCGCTCTGCCTCCCACAGCAGCCAAGGTTCGAATCCTCCGTGGCACATATGTTGTGGGCTGAAGAAAAAAGTTGACAGCCTAGCGAGACTTTGAACTATGATTAAGAACAGTTGCCAGCTTCTGGTAAAACAGTTTGCCAAAGACATCGCAAGGGCTGTGTGGACTTTTCCCTTGTACTGGGATTGGGATGCCCAAGCCCCCTTTGCATCTGGGCCTCTCCTAGTAATCCTTCAAGGGCAACTCATACTCTTCCTCCTCCAGGAAGTCTCTGAGGTTGAACCTTTAGCCTGAACTGATCCATCTTTCCCATGAGTTCCTTGCATTGTGTACCTAGCAACCCCCCCCCCAACTTTATGAAGCTCCTGGAGGACAGGATCCATGTCACTCTTGTCTAGAACAATCCTTGGAGCTGAGATATAGTGACATAGTTTTGATGAGTCTATTTTTTTTTTCACTTTTAAAAAATGTCTGAAAAGTCCCAATTACTTAACATGGCACAGAAGCCCCTCCCTGTGGAATGAATGAGTGACATTGATGATGAACCATTTGGGAACAGCAAGATGTTTGCTGCATTTCTATGTGATGAAGTTTGACCCAGAGACGGTCTGTACCCCTGGGAATAAGGACATGCCTGCGAGTACTAGGGTACTTAACACATCAACTGAAATGATACTAACAACTATCCACTGAGACCTATCTCGGGTCAGGCGCTAAGCCAAGTTCTTCATGCTCTTTGTCTCTTTAATCCTCCCAACAAGCCTGCGACAGAGGCATTCTTAGTCTTTTTTTTTTTTTTTCCTTTTTGCAATTTGACATGACAGATTGAAGTGGAGGAACTAGGGGACAAGAAAGACTTGGAAGGAGAAGAATGGGGAAGGGTCTTCAAGGATGAGGGTGAGTGGAAACGAGAAATAGTGGGGGGTGGGCGGAGGGTATGCCTCCTCCTTGGGAACAGGTGCATGAAACAAGAGCCCAGGCGGGTGGAAATTTCAGGAAAACTGCAGTAGACTCAGAGGCGGAGCCATCAGAGAACGGCAGAGCCCACAGGGTCTTTTGGTCACATATGAGGCATTCGCTGTCCAATATTTGTTTTTATTTCTTCGCATGGTTAATTATTGAAGCCAGTGTGTGATAAGGCAGCAGCCCTCCTGCCGGAGAGCCACGGTTATCTGGAGCTTTACAACCCTTTCCCGCAGTAATGAAGCGGAGGAGCTGCTAGGAGGTGGCTGCCCGGACAGTCCAGTCATTAAACTCTGCTGAGAAATGGGAGTGAGAAGTGGGACTGACCTCGGCAGAAAGAGGCACCAGGAGAAGAGTGGGGATCAGGGCTGGTCTAACAGCTCTGGCGCCTGGGGAGCGAGCTCTTCTGCTCCTGGCTACCCAGGAACCTAAATACTGGCACCCCAAAGGGCGGCTTCTACATTTCCTCAATAGAACCCCAAGTGGTAGGTATTAGCCCATCTGGGGGCAGGGTGACTGTGGGAGGAAACAGCCAGAGGCCAGCTGACTTCTAAGCACCAACTATTGCCTCTCGGGTTCTGAGCTGATCCCACGTTTTAACTCAGGAGTCCACAGATTATGGTCCGCGGGCCACATTGGGCTGGAGACTAGTTTTATGTCGCCTGTGAGCTAAGAATGTTTTATACACCTGTAAGTGGTTGGGAGAAGATGGAAAGAATAACTACATAAAATTACATACAATTCAGATTTCAATGTCTACAAATTAAGTTTTAAGCTTCACTGAGATAGAATAAATATAAAGATTTTTTGAAAGCATACGATTAAGCGATTTTTAATATATTTAAAGGGGGTACCAAAAAACCTAGGATCAAGGCAAGTAAGATTTTAATACAATACTTTTTAAAAGTAAAAATTAATACTCCCCCAAATCTGTGATGAATATCATGGTCATTCTGATTCTGAAAATTTGAAAATTTAAAATTTAAATATTTGTCCATTATGGATTTTCCCATTAATTTTTATCCTTTGAAATATGACATTAAAATATTTATCATGATTACTGAGTATTTTGGTGTCACCTTAAATTTTGAACCCAAAGCAAGTGCCTCATTCCCCCCCAACCCCCCTAATCTCAGGGCTGTGTCTGAGACTCCCAGGGTAGAGGAAGTAGCATTTAAGGTGAAGGCAATACGACAAGGCAAGCCAGCAGCTGGGAGGGGACAGTTTTGCTCAGAATCCTTGGATCTTGGTCACATTGTAAATGGCAAAATTTTCTTTTATATTTTAAAAACATTTGGACAACATAAATGAAGATTTTATGAAAATACTTTGTTTCTAATCCTAAAAATAATAAATGGTTCTTGCCAACCCCCCCAAAACAAAAAAAACAAAAACAAAAACAAAAAACCCACAAAAAACAAAAAACAAACCCAAAAAACAAACCCAGGAAACCTTCAGGTAGGAAAAAGAAAATAAAATTCACCCCATATCCCATCCCCCACAAATAATTGCTGTGAGTGCTTCAGTGTCCATCCTTCCTTCCAGATTATTCTGCACACATTTACAGAGACGGATCCATATTCAGTTTATGTAAATGAGATCACACCATGCGTGCTGTTCTGTGATGCGCCTTTTCGCTCGACAATATGTCACGACCATCTTTCCGTCTTGGTACACACAGACACCACCCCACCCCCGCATCATTTTTAATGGCTGTGTACTACTCTGTCATAAAGATACAGCAGTTACACAATAAATTCCCAACCTACTAGCATGTGGCTGCTTCCGCTAAAAAGGCATTCTTTTAACAAAAATAAATCATTTCCAATGAGTCCCAAACAACAGATTTCATCTTTTGCCTTCTTATCCCGTCTGTATGGGCATGACGTCCGTTAGCAAGGATGCCGTCAGAGTGAACATTCCATTTATAGTCTACAAACCTCAGGGAATTGTAAACATCTCCTCAAGTTATATTATGGTCTCCGTCCAGTTTTTCCCTTCCTCCAGGGTCAGTAGACTTCACATAGTCTTTGTTTGCTTGTTTGTTTTAACAATCTTTTAAGAACGCTTTTTTAAAATAACAAACGATGAAAAAGCTCTTAGCTTGTTGGCCGTGTGAAAACAGGCCTCGGGTTGGATTTGTCCCCTGGGTTTGCCAGCCTGCAGGTCGTTTCGCCATCCCCGTTGTCCCTGGGTTGCAGGGAAGGTCTCTATGTATACAGCTTTTTCCTTCTTTTGAAACACTTCCTCTGGATAACTTCCCAGGAATGAGATTACCAGATAAATGGGCAGCATGTTTTTATGCCTCCTGATATATGTTGCTGTATTTTAAGATTGTGCCAACCAACAACCTGTGAACATGTAAGTTTCTTATAACCTCACCAGTCCTTGGTATGAGCAGTTTAAATTTATGCTAATTGAGCAGCTATAAAACGGTATCTTATTTTTATTTCCATATCTGATTGTTCTCAAAATAGGGGATGTGTTTCATGTGTTTGGTTGTTCTTTGCAAAGTTAAGAGAACCCAAATGTTAGAATCTGCTGAAAAGGAGCTATCCTGAGCCCCTTTCTTCAGTTCAAAGATGGGATGCTCCTTTGGTTCAAATGCAAGTTTGGATGTAACTTCTCAGCGAGTTCTGCTGCATTGAAATGACAGAGAGAAGCCCAGTGAGGCCTTATCGCTCTGTGGCAGCAAAAAGGACTGGAAAGTAGGTCGAGGAATTAATCCTGCTGGTTCCAGTAATTAGAGCAGACAATGGGGTCGAAAGTTCAGGCTGAGCTGGGGAATGCAGCCGGAGTGTGTCTTACCAGACCTGGGCACATTGTACCCACCCCCTGCCCCCACTTTCCGCACTGCCGCTGGACCAGGCCTTGCTGTCATCATGGCCATCCCAAAGTTGCCTTTTTGCCCCTCTTCTAGTTTAGAAAGCTGTTTTTTGCTTTTCCTCCCATGAGAAGGCAGATGGTCCCCGAGGAAGAAGGGATTCCAGTGACAAACCTCCTGCCTTCCAAAGGAAACCCCCCAAGGTTACTTTCCTCCTCAAGCTTCAGCAACTGATGAGAAGTGTTGGTTTTCCATCTCCAGTTGAGTCCAGAAACAATGAGAGATGCTCCTTTTCCTCTCCATGCATGTTTGTGTGCGAGTCTTTAGCACGTTCAGTGCATTAAAATAAGGAGCAGAAGTTGATACGGTGGGCCTCTGGTAGGGAGATCTCAAGGGTGAGGTCAGTGTTGAACTGAAGGTAGAGTCCGGCTAACCCTCTCTAAACAGGGTTTTTACATAAAGCATAGATAACAATCTCACCTGACTACAGAGGCCACACAATAAGGTGACCAAGTGAAGGAAGCCATTGGAAGCATGACCATAGGGAGTGGTGGGGACCATGGTGAACCAAAAATGTTCATTCCTGCCCAAAAGCATTTGCAGTCAAATTTTTAAAATCATAGTTCTGGCCCAACAAAACAAGTTTGCAAGACTGAAGTTGATCCTGTTGTCACCCTAACTTGTGGCTTCCCGAAGAGTCAGGAGCTTCTTCCATGTCTCTACTTCCCTGTCCTTCCTCGGCTCCCCTCTAATAGTCTCACTCTGATTCACTATGAAAAAAGCCATACCTTCTCCCGGAAGATCACCTTGAGGTGAGGGGCGGGGTGGGAGGTCGCACATGTCCAGATAACAATGCAGTGGTTCCTGCTAGATAGCACAGCTATGGGCAACATTGAGAGCGGTGGTCTAGTCTGAACATCCTGGTTTGTAAGGAACAGAGAACTGCTTAGGTCCCACGGACAAGACAGAATTTATCGTAAATACACAATTCTCTCTGGAGCCAAGGACAGGGAATCCATGAAGAACAGGGAAGCCTAGTGAGAAGTGGAAAGCCCTTGGGAAATATTCCCAGGCTGGAACGGAGGCAGCTTCTCAGACAGAGTGTCTGAGTGCAGGTAGCTATCTTAAAATGGGTCTGTTTCGTAGGATTCAGGAGCACATGTATCATTCAGTCTAATAAGCTTGAGATGTTGGCTGTTTTAGACAAGTGTCCATTGCATGCCTACCAGGAATACAACCTACTGCAGAGAACTACTCATGGGGCAAGCCCCTGCCTGTTTCCTCTGCTGCAAATGAGTCAGTGAATGTCAGTTCTGAAGATCAGTATATTGTTAGGGCTCTATGATGACAAGGAATGGAAAGAGAGTTACTTGGATAAAGAAGTAAGTTTTTGGAAGGTTGTGGTGTGGCTCTGGAATTAAAGAAGAGATGAGCTGCCAGACCTTGGGAAGAGGGTAGAGAGGAGTAGACCTGCAGCTCTTGGCTGCGGGGAGTCATGGCAGAAGACCACCAGATGACTTGGCAGGTGCCCACCCTCTACCCTCAAGAATCCACTTCCAACCAGGAATACAACCTACTGCAGAGAACTACTCATACACACCCACCCATCTGTTTCCTCAAACTGCATGTAGAATTCAACTTTCCACTAAGACCTCAGAAATGAGTTGATAGAGGCTCATTAATTAAGCTTAACAAGCTGTGTGTGGCCACCAATTTGGAGATATGTGGAGGGATTTTTCTTTCCCTGGTGCTGAGTTGGAGTCCCACAAAATGAGCCTGGGTAGTGAGACAGGGAGAAAGCCCCCCTTGTCTGATGTCTTGTGTTTCCAGAGGGTTCAGACCGGGTTCAAGCTGCTGTTTGGGCAAGTATGATACCCCAAATAGCTACGAGTCAGGTAAACCAGAGATGACTGCAAGCTGATCCTTCAAGAGGTCAGGGATGGTGAACTTGAGGTGGGCCCCAAGTCCCTGGAGGTGAGAGTGGCACTACAAACATGAGTCCAAGCTGAAGGGTTGGAAACAGGGACAATGGGAACAGAATGAGGACATAGAACGAGGATGTTCCAGCCATGCCAACCTCCTTTCAACTTCTTAATAATGCCAATACTTCACGCCTTTGGACATGTGGTTCCCTGACCTAGAACACTCTTTACCTGATTCTTTGCATGGCTGAGTATTTTGCAGGCTTTTAGGTTTGGGCTTTTTTGTTATTTTCTTAGTAATGTCTTCAATAGTCAATGTCCATTGATTCTGTCTGCCCAACAGCCATACCAATCTTGGGGGGAACGGCATCATTTTCAGAGTATCTGTCAGCTGTGTGGCAGTAACAAGGAGCCCCTAGCGTAGTGCTTACTGCAACAAATGTTTCTTTGAGGTCTATTACATTTCAGCTGCTGCAGCTCTGCTCCATACACCTCTGACTCTGGGACACGGACTGAAGGAGAAGCCCCGCTTTGGGACAAGTTGTCTTTATGGCCGATGGAAAACAGCAGGTAACAGTTCTCTCATAAAGCTCTTAGTTCAGATCTGACATGTGAATACGAATCATATCTACTGATATTCCATTGGCCAAAACGAGTCACATGTCCAAGTCAGTCAGGGATGCAGAACTATGTACCATCTCTGGGAGGCTTGGCCGTTGCTATATGTGAAGCGGTTAAGACACTCCACTCTTTCCTGCTCCCTAGATCCCCAGAATTTCCCTGGTTTCTGGCCTTCTTGCCCCTTGCCCAGTTTTTCCATTGCTTCTGTGAGCCACCTTACCTCTTTCCAACCAAATTCCACCACCATTTTCTGTTGCTTGCGACCACAGAACCCTGACTACTGTGCCACTGTTATTTCCACCTCCATACCTTTTTTGTTTTTTAAGCACCCACATTTATATCATTGCTTTGCTACTTAATTGCAAATCTTTTTCTGATACCAGATTGTAAGCTTCATGCAGACAGGAAATGTGACAGACTGGATTATCACAATATGCCCCAGAACTGAAATATGTCTGACATAGTTTCATCTTAATGAATATTCATTAAACATAGGAAGGAGGTCTCAAGCATTTGGAGATCAGAACCGGAATTTTAATGTTGTTTATGGATACTAGCTGTCCGAAGTGTGTTGTGTGGAAACTCATTATGATTTAAATGTTCAGAGTCAGGATTAACTTACGGGCAGCTGGAAATGTCAGGGCTCTTGACATGGGTGTGTGTTGGGGACAGTGAAAGCACTGCAGAGAGGGCATTTCTGAATTTCCAGATTCTAGAACAGTGGCTCTCAACTTTTTTTTTTTGACCTTGGGTTCACTTGGACGAGGCCCAAACCCCTTCATCTCGTCTTTTGCTCGATATCTACTCTGTGATTTGTGCAGTGGAAGTTTTCCAATGTCGGTAAACATGAAGCAGGAGCCAGGCTTCCATGGCTGAGTTCTTGGTAAACCCTAGTAACATCCTAATTTTAGTTATGACTAGTAAATCATAGTAACTCACTTAGTAGTTTCCTAGAAAGTGGCACTTAGTCATGCATAAAGCTGGAGATTGATGAATGGATGTGTTACTTGTTCGTAAGAACCAGAGGGAGAGTGGCCTTTCGGGATCAGTGTGTGGCCTTTGGGTGGGAGCTATCGGCCTACCCAGTGGGCCGCAGTCCACAGACTGAAAACCACCCTGCAGCAGAGGTTGGGGGTGGGAGGTGGGTTTGGGTCCCGGAGTCACAGCAAGGGCCTGCATATCCAAAGTACAGCTGGAATTGTCCACAGAATGAATAAACAATACCTCCCACACTTAGGCATGTGACTAGATTTTCAGCACTAGTGCAAGGGGAAAAAATTCCTTTAAAAGCAGAGGCTAATTCATAGTGGCTTTTTGTTGCTATGCTTTTTCTCAAACAGGTTCATGAGCAGGTTGGTAAGATTTGGGGAGGGTTTTTCAAAAGAGCATCCTGGTGCTAAATGTTGGGATGGTTGGGCAGAATTCCTGCAGGGGAGAAGCGTGGGGGGCTTGGTTTTGTGCCTCCCTCAACTACGGGAGCCAAGGAGGAACAAATTCATCTGCACCTTTCCAGACAGTCCTCAACACCTCCCACCTGATGCTGCTTTGTGAGTCTCGAACTCACGTCCTCCTTACCAAAGCCAGCGTGATAACGATATTTGGCATTGGATTTGCATAAGCTAAATGCATGCATGGTGTAACCCCATAGTAATAAGTTTTTAGTATTGCTCTTTAAAGTTCCATATTTTTTTTAAAAAGTCATCGGGAGTCTGTTTCTGTCCACCTTTCAGCTCTGCCTTCTTTGGGTTGGTTTCCTTTGCAGGCAGGACCTCCCACGGATGGCCCCCTGGCAGCTCCCAGCTAACATTCTACCAACTTAGCAATCCTACCAAGAAAAGAAAGCCTCTCTCCCCATGGTTTCAGCCAAAAAATAGCTGCCATTCATGGAGGGTTTCTTCAGAGCCCAGCCCACCTCCTGAGCGCGTTCCAGGATTCTCTCATTTATTCCTCACAGCGCCTCTCTGATGTCGTTGCTATTATTTTCCCACTTTAAAGAGAGGAGACTGAGGTTACATAAACTAGCCCAAGGTCACAGGGCTCCTAAATGATGGAGCTGGGGCTGATGGTCTTAAATCCCTGCCCTCCACTGCCTGCTGCTGCCTCTCACTTTCCTGCAGTGATTCCCCCAAACCTCTGGGGTTGGGAAGGGCCCATACTTAGCAATGCTTACAGAGGATCAGCTCTGTTCCAGCTGCTTTATGGGTATCCTCTCATTTTTATCCTCATTGCCCAGATAAGGAAACTGAGGTTCAGAGAGGTTACTTAACTTTCCCAAGCTCACACAGACCAGATAGTAGAGAATTCGAGATTGGAACCCAAACCCACTGGACTGTAAAGCTCTTCACTTATGGCCTTGCTACTCGGGGGTCCTTGTGCCTCAGACACCCTTCCCCAGGCACCAGTGGGACTCAGCCCACTCTTTCTTCCAGTCTGTTCTCAGTGAGGCCACTCTCGAGTAATCTGTTAAAACCTGCAACCTGCCCCTCCACTTCTTCCTAACCCTTTTTACCTGGCTCTACTCTTCTAGAGCATTTAGAACCTTTTTTTTTTCTTAATATTTTATTTATTTGACACAGAGAAACACAGCCAGAGAGGGAACACAAGCAGGAGGAGTAAAAGAGGGAGAAGCAGGCTTCCTGGCACCCCTAGAACCTTTTTTTTTTTTTTAAGACTTTTATTTATTTATTCGACAGAGAGAGACCACAAGTAGGCAGAGAGACAGGCAGAGAGAGAGGAGGAAGCAGGCTCCCCACTGAGCAGAGAGCCTGATACGGGCCTCAATCCCAGGACCCTGAGATCATGACCTGAGCTGAAGGCAGAGGCTTTAATCCACTGAGCCACCCGGGCACCCTAAAACCTTTTAATATATTAAGTAATTTGCTTATTATGATTTATTACTTATTGTTTATCTCTGTCTGTTAGACAGTAAGCTTGATGAAGGCCAGGATCTGCTACACCCTAACTTTTTAGAATAGGGCCATGCAGAGTAGGTGTTCAATAACATTTGGTAAATGATGCTAAGATGTGAGTCCTGAAAAATAGCAGGTCAATAAATCATCATCCGAATACCATGTCTTAAATTCCATATGGAGTCCAATCAGACTGGAAAAGAGCTTGGAGAGGGGCTCAGGGCTGTGACCCCAGAACATCAGATGGTCTGTGATAAGCCCAGGGGACCCAAGCCCCAAAAGAGAGGAACTTGGTTTTGCACCACCCTCGGAAGCCACCCAGGAACACCTCCAGTCCTCAGCTTTCCAGATGGCACTCAACACCTCCCACCTGGCCCTTTGCTTCCGGAGGATCACAGTCACTTCCTCATTGCCAAGGGGGGGTCATCTGCCAAAGGTGGGTTGGGGAGTTAGAAAACAGAGTGAAGGGACTGTATCGTGTTCTGAGCTGGCTGTTGATCAGCCAGGCTTAATAGGAACTGCAGAAAAGCTTCTCAAAGCCTGCGAGTGATGCTGGTCCCAGGACATGGGGCAAGCCCCTGCCTGTTTCCTCTGCTGCAAATGAGCCAGTGAATGTCAGTTCTGAAGATCAGTATATTGTTAGGGCTCTATGATGACAAGGAATGGAAAGAGAGTTACTTGGATAAAGAAGTAAGTTTTTGGAAGGTTGTGGTGTGGCTCTGGAATTAGAGAAGAGATGAGCCGCCAGACCTTGGGAAGAGGGTAGAGAGGAGTAGACCTGCAGCTCTTGGCCGCGGGGAGTCATGGCAGAAGACCACCAGATGACTTGGCAGGTGCCCACCCTCTACCCTCAAGAATCCAACTTCCAGACAAAATCTTTCCCCGGTCTTGTTTGGGTGACACCCAAACTCCAGTCAGTCAAGATAGGTTCTTTGAGTTCCTATGATGTCCCAGGTTGTCTTCTAAGACACAAGGATGCAGCCATAGACAAGACAGATAGGATCTCTCCCGAGTAGCCTCATGGCAGGGAAGACAGACCATAATCATATAAACAAGTAAGGGAATCTTCGGTCCTGACCAGTGCTTTGAAGAAAATTAAATAGAGCAGACCAGGAAAAGGTTCCCGCAAGGGTGGCATTTGTGATGGCCTTGTAGGATTTCCAGGGCCAAGACAGCAGGAGGAACACTCCAGGCTTGAGAAGCAGTAGTGTAAATGCACACAGGACAAAGTGCAGGCCATGTCCTGGGATGGAAACAAACCAGGGAGGACTGTGAGTGTGGAAGCAGGGAAAGAATGCTGGTGTTGCACCATTAGAGGCCCCGAGAACTGAGGAGTCCATACTTCACCTCTCAGTTTAGGTGGATCAAGAGGACAGTGTCCGTTCATATGAAGTAGACCTCTCTTTCCCATTCCTTTGGAAACCTGCCTTTCTCCTGCTAGAGTAACATTTTAGAATTGCAATACTCATAGGCATTCCTGAAGGAAGGCTACCAGAAGAAGAAGAAAGGGGTGCTGAGCAGAGAAGAAGGTAGATCTTCTGTAATGGAAGCCATTCTACAGTCAACAAGTGCGTATTGAGCACCTACTTACTGCTTGTCACACGTGTGCCTGACATAGAGCCGTGGATCATGACTAGAATCTTCCCTCCGATGCCCTGCTTCCCACCAATGAACTCAGCTACCCTCTACTTGTCTTCAATTGTTTCAGTTCTTCAACTTCAGATCTCCCAAAGAAGTCTGGCTGTCTTGTATTTTGAGTCCAACTGTATTATAGGCCATGGCCCAGGGCCAACCAGGACCACCCTGGGACACAAAACAGCTGACAGTGGCTCCCTAAGGCAGGGTGGTTTCCATACAGAGGGAAGTTGGATGGGACAGGTTCCATGTCAACATAACCACTTACAGTCATAAACAAGGGTTATTATGGCAGGTCAGCCCTATAGTGTCCTTCAATGAAGCCAACACATCACTCCTGACTTGTATCCAGTTACCTTAATGGAACTGGCTAGAGTCCTGTCCAGGCTTGTGGATTCCATCCCATGGGCTGGGGAAAAAAGGTTATGAACTCTCCTAATACAGAGAGTAACAATGATCGAATGCAAATTATTACCTCTGTGTTTGCATTAAACTATTTAAATGCTATTAAATGATTTATACTTTGAAAAGGTCCCCCATTTCCTTTGCTGGGGATGGGAGGCACAATTAGCTAATGACTAGTAATGTCTGAGGAAGAGGCATAATGGCACAGAGTGGAGAACCAGAAGCTCGTATCTTGCTATGGTTTTGTACACCAGGCCTGCCTTTCTAAAGAACAATTTGGCAACAGATACTAAACATTAACAATATACAATCTCTTTGATCCAGCACTTCTAGGAATTTATCTGAAAGACATAACAGAGATGTATGTGAAAATGTTCTCCCAAGGTGATTCACTGAAGCTGTAACATAATACTGAAAAATTAAAAACAACCTCAATGTCCAACATTCAGGGATTAGTTGAGTAAATTATGGCACATCCGAATAATAGATTCAATGCAGTCCAAAAATGTGGCCTAGGAATCCAGTAACGGACATGAGAAAATGTGGCATATGAAAAAGCAGGTCATGAAACATGATGAACAATATGCCATTTTTGTAAGGTTAATTTTGGAAAGCTTTGGATGATAGGATAGTTGCAGGAATAATAAAGTAGGTAAGATCAAGGGCTTTGAGGTAAGACACGTGAGTTCAGTTCCCAGCTTCAACACTTATGCTGGGAGCCTCAGCTTTCTCATCTGTGAAATGGGACTAAATGGTGCCTGGATAACACCTAGGGCCTGGTACTCATTAAATAGATGTTTCTAATTAAAACGGTAGCTGATGGCATGTGTGTACACATTGGTGCTTCCCGGATGCATTGAATTCTTTCTGAATTAGGCAGGGACTGCTTTTGTCATTAGGAATAAAGTCACTAACACAAAACGGAGAGGCAGAGAGGAACCCTGAGAATATCATTCAACATAAGAAATGTCATCAGGACAGAAGGAATGTCAACTGCGTGCTAATTTGCCATATCTGCTCTGAGTCGTCTGTTCCAAGCCATCCTGTGGCATTTCTGTTCCTCTTTTTCTTAAGGACTTGTTCCAGAAATTAAAAAAAAAAAAAAAAGAAGAAGATGAAGAAGAAGAAGGAAAGATAGAAAACCCCCCAAACTTCAAGCCACGTGGGTGAGCACAATTTGCAGAAAATATTTTCAAAATGTTGTAGCCAATACAGGCCATGTTTTAAACTTCAGCTATCCTAAGCAAATATCTAGATTATGCTTGTAAGCCACGGGAAGTTCGTCTGCTTGCTAACACCTTGCTTGTTGGAGATAATTGAGAGAGACACTCACTGGTTTTGACCACCCGGCATTCACCACCCCACCCCTGGTCTAGCATCAGAATCTGGATATTTTTCTGGGAAAATGCCCTCCTCCTCTGTGATCCTTTGCGATTCGAACCAGCCGCCCAGGTCTTGGTTTTAGAGGTAGGCTGTGATTCAGTCCTGACTTAGAACAGTGCCGCTGTTCTGGCCACTGGGATTGGCTCAGGGATGGACATGTGACTCAAGCTGGGCCAATCAGAGCCAAAAAATCTTAACCCCGGGATTTTTTTTTTTTCCCCCTCCCTTGACTTTCCTATTGAGAAATAGGTGCTTTTTTCCCAGTGGGACGCTAAGCTGGTAGAATGTACAGCCAGAACCAGCTCCCACAGCTTTTAGGGGAAGCCTGCTTGAGAATGGAGGGAACACAAAGGAAGAAAAGCCAGGAAATGGACAGTTTCCTGCTGACACTCTTTAAACACAGGGATTCAGCCATGTCTAATGCTAGCAAACATTCCTTTCTCTTTAAGCCAGCTTGAGTTGGTTTTCTGTTGCTTGCGACTGAAAAAGTCCTGACTGTTACTGGAGACCAGTCTGAAGTGGCGGATGCATTCATGTCTTTGTGAGTTCCTCAGAGCCTATAGTGTTCCCAGTATTTCAGGTGCTAATGACTCAATTCAGTATTTCTTAAGTAGAGCTCCTCCAGCACTGGCTGCAGATAACACCTAAGAGCCCTTTGTAATTAGCTCATTAAAGGAACCCTGGCAAAGGGGTTGTCAACTTGCTTGAAAACAGTTGTCTTGAGTAGTCTAAGCCTTTCCCCTGCTACCTCCTGCAAGCCATTGGGCTTCACAAAGCATTTTTCAGAGAACAAATATAGACCCACATTCCACCCCTGGCCCAATTAGTAGAATTCTCACTAAAATATTTAAGTAAGTCTTTATTTGTAATTCGTTCACACTAACAGAAACGGGAACACAAACAAAACATTGGAAGAGGGAGTGTTTTCTATAGAAAGCAACTAGCCACTGTTGTGCATTATAAAGTACTCTGTAGATAATGGTGAGGCTGTTTATATTACATTTTATCACCCTGTTTCCACTCCTTTTGGTGATTACCAGGCTATAGATAGCCTCAAAATGTTGAGTTCTGACTTCCCTTTCCCTTGTCAAAGTGTTTCAAAGGATAGGCAACAATCTAAGAGGTTGATTCATATCCAAACAAGTCTTCATGGGCTGCCCAGTGATTACAGGACAGCGCCAGGTCTGGGAGAGATGGGGAAATGTGGGGCTCTAGTCCTAGGCTCCTGGGGAGATAAGAGTGTGGTGTGGTGTCGAGGGGCCCAGTCCACCTGGGTTCAAATTCTGGTTCTGTCACTTTCTAGCTATGTCCTTGGGCAACTTACTGAAGCTCTCTGTACCTCAGTTGTTTTTTTTTTTTCATCTATGAAATGGGAATAACAATACTGGGATCTACCAAATAATTATGTTAAGATGACTAAATAAGTTAGTATCCGTGAACTTTATAGAACAATGCCTAGCTCTCAAAAAAACAAGTCAAAGTTGTCCTTCTCTCTTATGTCTTCATAGCTCTCTTGCGTAAGGTCTGGTTTTGATGATTTTCCAGCGATTCTCAAATATATCTTAGGATCAAAAATCAGCATGTTTGGTGATAGTCACATATATCCCTCAGAAAATCTCTTAGGAAATGGCCACACTGGTCATCCATAGACAGTCTCTCAATGCAGTAGGTTCTGTCTAGCCAGTTTCTCCCACACTATTCTTTGGCTGAGAATAGGATGAAGCAATTTCCTTGAAGTTAGGGGTCAGATTATATGGGAAATGATGATCCTTAAACACTTGGAAAAAATTTATAAAGACTGGACTCCCACTCAGGGCACCGAGGGCCGTACATGAGGAAAGGCTGATGATTCCTGTGATGACAAGGGAGGAACATTTTAGGCCCCACCCACACTCTCCTGGACGTGAACACGCACTGGAACCGCTATGGAAACTACGTGTACTTCTTCCATTGCTCGTCCTTTCTCCCCAAGCATGGATTCATGACTGAACCCACGTATGTTAAAGGTATGTAGGCTGAAATTTCCCTATGTCCAATTTGCTTGATGCAAAGACCGTTCAGAAATGTTAGACATCAGGGCCCAGTCTAACACCTGGGGTTCCCAACACAACTTTACCTTGGAAGTCCTTATTGGAAAAAGCATGAGATCGGCGCTTCGAAGCCCCAGAGTTGAGTACAAAGCCTGGAACCACAGTCTACCAGGGTCACCGGTCACTTTCACTCCCCCAGCTCCCACCTCTTAAAAATATATACCACCCATAGTCACTGAGAGAACGGAGATAAATTGTGTGTAAATGCTAGGTTACAAAGGGCCTTCCTGTATTATTCACTGACTCAGCAAATGTAGTTTGGGACCAGGGTCAGGTGACGATGAGTAAGTCAGGCCCTGACCTCGGAAAGCACACAGCCACATGGGGGAAATGTAGTATTAAGTGTGTAATGATGCTATGATGGGGCAATTGTGATTGAGATTATTTTATAGTACCTGCCAACACTCTGGTCTTTTTGTAGCTCTGAGTGAAATGATCTGTTTTGTTTTGACGGTTACTTAATGTGTGTTGGGGTGTCTACTGTTCTGTGTTTTGGAAGAGCAACACAATTTGGGGTATGTAGCCCTATACACCCTGAATATCCAGATCCTTGCTAGCTGTAATGTTGGGAGAACTGGCCAGTAGAAACTGTCTTTTTTGGTTTAGGGGAATCATTTTGAATAACTGCTCATGATCAAATTAGACAGATTTGTTTCCCACTAGTAAACAGCCGCTAATGGTTACTGAGCGTACGCTGTACATATTTTCTACTGAAAAGCAATACGGCTTGGCATCAAATAGGTTCCACCATTTACTAGCTGTGTAGTTTGTCGCAAGCTATTTAACCTGCATGAGCCTCAGTGTCTCCTCTTGAAGTGGAGCAAGAATAGTACCGACCTCACAGCGTCGACATGAGGATGCAGTGGGCTCCTCCGACTCTAAGGGAAGTGTTCAAAAATGGCACTTATCATCACTGGCTTCCTAGAAAAAGCCTGGGCAAGAGAGAGAGTCTGTACTGGGAAGACCTTTGTGACCTCTGCTGAGCGCCTCAGGAGGTGGGTGGTGTTAAATTTAAGGGAGAGGTTAGGTTCTTATGTAAACATGGAAGGTAAAAATGGAGGGAGTCAAATTGTCTTTACCCATATAGTAGGGCATATATGGTATGGTGTGCAACCCCGCTGCTCCACCCTGACTTGTGTTTGAGAACCATTGAGTCAGATTATAGGAGGGAATAAAAGGAATGTTTGTCTAGAATTTCTGGAGGATTCAAACCACTCTGTCTCTAAGGAAGAGGGTCCCAACGGAGGGCAGTTTTGCCCTTCCAGGGGACATTTGACAATGTCTAGAGGCATTTTTGGTTGTCCTAACTAAGGTAGGCCATGCGATTGGCATCTAATGGGTAGAGGCCAGGGACGTTGCTTAACATTCTACAACACAGGACAGTCCTCAACAACAAAGAATAATCCAACCTAGGGGCACCTGAGTGACTCAGTCTGTTAAGCGTCCAACTCTTGATCTCAGCTCAGGTCTTGATCTCAGGGTCATGGATTCAAGCCCCACATTGGGCTCCATGCTGGGCATGGAGCCTACTTAAAAATAAATTAAAAAAATAAAATAAATACTACCAAGAAAAAAAATTCAATTAAAAAGAATTATCCAGCCTTAAATACCAGTAGTGCTGAGGTTGAGAAATGATGTTGTCAGTAACTATCACCACACTTAGGACTGAGAAATGAGTGGAGTCTGCTAGGAAGTTTCTACTTATCCTGAGGGTTTAATGAGACACCATTTGTAAGAGCCCTTAACACAGGGCCTGACACATAGTAGGTGCTTCATAAAGGTGAGTTTAAAGTTAGATCTCGCTTGATGGGGCCACCACAGACACTCTGTTTTTGAGAAGCAATGGAGAAGAGCTCAGTATTTCCTGTCCTTCCAAGCTGGTACTTCCTGTTTCACCCCACTAATCAATGATGGATCTCCTGGCTCCGGAGAGCTCCTGCACCAAATTCAGGGGTGGCTCCACTCTATCACTCTTACTTTCTAATTTGGATTCAAAATGACTGACTTCTCAACTCTACATGGAAACCCTTGCAACCACGTGATTTAAAAAAGGAGTCCTCATGAACTCAGACTCCGTTCCCCCCTTGAATGAACTAGATCTGAAATAGGAGTCCATGAGTCCAAAGCAAAGGAGGGGGAAGGTGGTTGGCACTTACATGCTAGGAAACTCTCAAGGACCACAAAGGCAAGAAATTGCTTTTAAATGAAAGAAATATTTCCATTTCATTTCAACCCCTAATGTATCATATAACTCTAATATTATTCCCTGTCCAACTGAAATATTTGAATCCAAATAATTCTTAAGTCATTTGGACTCTATTCAAATGTGAATTCATCTCCTTAATCATCTCTACTCTTATTTTTGAAATAAAGACTAATATTGAAACTTAAGAGTCTACTTGTGGATTTTTTTAAACTTTGAGATGGTTTCTTTCTTTTTTTTTTTTTTTTATGGTCACTGTTGCTTTCTTCCCCATCACTACTTATTCATCAGTGTCTTGAAGATCCTAAGCTTGTCTTTTTCTATTTTTCATTTCCCCTCATTTAAGTATTGTGGGCAGCAAGCAGACTGAATAATGATGAATATGATCAATACTCAGACTCAATAAGTCTTATGGAAAAGACCTTTAATTCCAAGGAGGAAGTGTTGTTTCAGCAGCCTATGGTGTCACAGTGACACCTGGGTAACCAGGTGGCAGGAAATGGCATTTTCTGGCCATGCTGACACTGTGAGGGCGTCACTCAGTTGGAATCCTATTCCAGTAAGTCCTGTGAAGGAAGGGAAATTTGTGTTTCCATGCCATGTCTGTCTTGAGAACTTTCTTGAATCTAAATGCTTATCTTGGAGTATCTGTGTGAAACGGAGTGAAAAATGTTATGTTCAGATGTGCCACACCGCCTTGATGTCCTCCTTTTGCACAGGGCACTTATGACAGAAGAGAAGACCCTTGAACAAATTCACACCCCACTCCTGTGTCTGTGGCAGACATGACCAATCAATCATAGCACTTTTTTTCCAAAAACTATTCAGACATCCAATACAACTGATTGCAGAGTAGGCATGCAAGATTTAAAAAGATGTTCTGCCTGTACTAGGTAAAGAAAGATATGCTTAGAAGAGCTTTGGAATGTCACCACCATTGTATCCTTTTCTAGAAACCTCTTCAGCTCTCCAAATCCCATTTGTCCAAAGGTTGGAATAGAAGAAGGACAAATCGGCTTAGCTTTCTCCATAGCACTTTGAAAATTTGTCTCCGAGTCTCTGAGTGTGTAGAAACAAGCAAATTGAATGAATTCCTCTTCTTTCTTAATAGAACCCTAGGGGCGCCTAGGTGGCTCAGTTGGTTAAGTGACTGCCTTCGGCTCAGGTCATGATCGAGTCCCACATCAGGCTCCCTGCTCGGTGGGAAGCCTGCTTCTCCGTCTCTCACTTCCCCTGCTTGTGTTCCCCCTCTGGCTGTGTTTCTCTCTGCCAAATAAATAAAATCTTTAAAAAAAAAAAAATAGAACCCTAGTCCATAGTTCTTAGGCAAGGCATAGATTTATCTTTATTTATTTGCAGTTTATGTCTTGAAACCATACAGGCTTACTTGCCTCCCCCTGCAAAAAAAAAAAAAAAAAAAAAAAAACCTACAACTACTGTTTTTCTTCAGATTCCTGGTGTTATTACTATGGGGCCTTTTTCCTCCCACCTTTCAAATAACTCCCTGAGGCCTCAGTCTGAGATAGAGTTTTAGAAACAATCTAGAACCAAAATTAATTATACCATTTTATAATTTTCCCAGTCAGATGCAAAAAAAAAGTATATGATTTTCAAGTACTTTCTACACTTAAGACTAAAAACAGCAGTTTTTTTTTTCTTTAAGCAAATGCAATTCTCTAGGTACTTACTGTAAGAGGATTTTAGTCATTGGAGACATTTAAAAAAAGATCTCGAGTGAGAATCTTCACATTTTTTTCAAAAGGATATTTACTTTGGAAAATGCTACATTTAGAAAAATTGTGCCTTGGATGACAACTGGCCCACTAAGTTTTACTGTGTTTTTGAGGGGGAGAGTGGGGCGGAGGAGGTTGGGGGCTGTGTGAAGGCAGTTCTAGTCACCCACCAGCCAAGCACGATTTTGGAGTTCATTTTCATTCATTTATTTCAACTAATTCACTCATTCATTCAATCCACAAAACATGTCGAGGGTCTGCCATTTACGGAACACTGTGCTAAACAATGGGATTACAGCCATGAGCGGAACACTTTCTTTGACCTCCCACCCTTCTTGATGAGGTATTGCCAGGCATGACGCCCTAATGTTATGGCAATAGTTCTCATCAGGGCAGTGTTGTCTTCCCAGATACCGGGGAAAAGGTCCAGAGACATTTTGGGTCATCCCATCTAGGGGAATGGTGCTATTGGTCTTCAGTGGATAGGAGCCAGGGACACTGCTAACCATCCTACAATGCACAGGACAGCCCCCCCCCTCCATAAAGCACCATCGAACCCCAAATGTCAAAGTTCAAGGGTATGGGCGTCAGGAAACCTTGCCCTAAGACATCCAAGAGATGTAAGGAATTAACTTCTAGCTACTGGTTCTAATTAAGTACCACCCTTAGGAGAACTGAGAAAATAGTAGCCAGTAGCTCAACCCATTTATTATCAGGCTTTCTTCCCTGACTGGGAACTGTTGGTACCATTGCTCTTAGGGTGCCGGCAATGGAGCAGCGCCGGCGTCACCGGGGCTTGTTAGAAATGCAGTCTCGGGACTTACACCAGAGGAGAAGAATGAGCACCCACCACATGTTAACATGATCTCAGGTGGCTTGAGTGCACAGTTCAGTTGGAGAGCTGCTATTCTACTGAGATGTCAAACAGAAGTTTTAAGTGACAGTTTTTATAAGTGCTGTTGCTATGGACTGAATGTTCGGGTCTCTCTAAATTCACATGGAGAAATGCTAGCTCATAATGGGAATGTCTTTGGAGGTGGCTTTGAGAAGTGATTAGGTTATGAGAGTGGAGCCCTCAGGAATGGGATCAGGGCCTTGACTTTGGACGTCCCAACCTCCAGAACTGTGAGAAATAAATATTTGCTGCCTGAGCCGCCCAGCCTATGATATTTCTGTTCCCACAGCCTGAGTAGACTAAGATAGCTAGGGAAGACTTCCATGAAAAATCAGCCTGTAAGTTGAGTGCTGGATGAGAAGCAGAGATCAGCGAGGAAAAGATTGGTCCCGGAAGTGGGAACAGCATGAGCAAAGGCTCAGAAGCAGGAGGGACCTTGGTCAACTGGAGGGCGTGAAGGAAGATGTTTTGTGTCTAGAACCCAGTGAGCGAAGGGTCAGCAGGGATGAGGGTGGAGAGATGAGCATGGTGTGTGGGATTCTATTCTGGGAGCAGGTGGGAATGGTCAGACCCTTGGCTGGAGCGGCACAGGTAGGGATGCCATCCATTCGTGGCCATGGGACAGGATACAGCTGATGCCTCAGCCCTTCAAAATGGTGTTTCTAGGCAGTGGGGCTGACTGGTCAGACCAGGTTCTGAATCCCATGAATGATCACTGTCCCCGGTGACCCAGGTCTGCTGAGGGATAGAACGAGAACAATGCTCCTGGGGGTAAAGTGCTCCGTGACCCCTCTGACTTAAGGCTCTAGAGCCATTATGTCGATATATTTTTGTACAGATTTTGTAGTTTATTACACATTCTGGCAACGTTTAGATGCGATTTCAATGAGCCAGAATGTAGTACTGTAAACCTAAAACTGGATATCCCTTCAAGCTGTTAGAATCTGGCAGGAGAACGGCTCCCAATTACAAGCACAGTTTCCAACTTCACTGTTCCCGTCCCGAAAGCATTGAAAACAAAATCCATTTTTAATGAGGGACTACTAAACACTTTGCATTCTATTAATGTCCCCTTTGGGCTCCTGAGCTCCTTACACACAAGGAATGACCGCCACCGATTGCCAGGGCCCGGGGTCTCCTGGGGCTTTCGCTGGCAGTTGCAAACATGGCGCCCGAGTGAACACGAATTAAGTCTTTCCTGTTCTCATCCTGCTCGATTCCCGTTAGCATGTGGATAGCCTATGAGGCTGAGTGGGGGAATCAGGATCAAGAGAAGTCATTTTATCGCACAGACATATACATTTGGCTGCCTGACTCCTCATCTCTAGCATCTGACTAATCTTAACAAGCCATCCATTATCCGCTCGGTAACTGGCAAACGTGAACTTGGCCGACGTCAAAGCCAAATGATGAGATCCAAGTAAGAAGAAGTGGGAGAAAGAGAGAAAGTACAAAGATGAGCCAGACGGTTTTCCAACCTGTGAGAACATGCTGTATTTACCAGGCCGGGTACCCAATCCAAACCCTGTTCCCGTTGTCTATCTTCTGCTCGGGGCCTGGGTTATGTTTAGTGCAAACAGGTCAGTGCTCACCCCCCCCCCCAACTCTTTACTTTCATCTGATGATTGGCGTATTGTTTAGAGACGATGAGGGATGATCTTGTGCTCTGGAGGAAGTTGGCAAGAAAGTTTAATTCTATAAAAAGAAACGCGCGGTCAGGATACAGTTTCCTATTCTGAGTCAAGGCAGAGAAGAGAGTCAGAAATTCCAACCCAGAGGGTCAGGACCAGCTCCACAATCTCTTGACTCACATCTGAAACATGTTCCCCGTGCTCCTTTCTCCTCCCTGTTCTCACAATTGGCCAACTAGGATTACACAACTCACACTAATTTTCTTCCACATGTGGCTGTTTCTTATTAGGAGCCTGAACCTTCTCTTTTTTCTGTGCCGTGTCATCTCTCCGGATTCAGGTGAACAATTCCATTTCTTAGCAGAGGGAGTCTGTTCACACTCTTCGCTGGATGTGAGAGAGAGAGGAAGAAAAAAAAATGACCTTAAACTTTTTCCTAAAGGGAGAGCTTTTCTGTGTTTGTTAATCCTATGTTCTTCCTTTTTCTCTCCAGACGGAGGGTTTCCTCCCTGCTTCTGAAGGGCTGTACTCATCAGGGCCTGATGCAAAAGCCAACGTTCCAGTCAATCAATGGAATGTCTTGGGTCACCCAATACCCAGCAACTGTTTCTAGAGGGTTTTGTTTTCTCCCCCACCGGACCGGTGCGTTTTCTTTTTTTTAACTCAGTTCACCAGATGTTTTGGCAGAGTGCAGAAACCTGGCTCTCCCATCTTCCAAGTGAAATAGGATCCAGATCACAGCACGGTGCCTCAGCATCTCCAACGAAGTACTTACTGGTCCTTGAGAATAACATAAAGATTGAGTTCAGTGTTCTTGAGGCCTTGCGACTATGGGATCCAGGTGTTGGCATTTCCTGGCCTTCAAGGCCTTAGAAGGGTTCCAGGGAAAGCCCGGATTCGTGAGTGTGAGATTTCCCCCTCCTTCCTCTGTCACTTGTCTTTTTCTGGCCCTGTACCAGAACCGGTAAAGCCGCGCCCCTCCCCGAGCCACCCCCTCCGCACCCCCAGCACAGGGGGCTGTCGTGGAAATGCAGGACTGGCATGCAAGTGATTCAGGCACATCAGGAGGAAGACTGCTTGGCCACCCCCCTTTGGTGTGTACGACTCCAGGCCCTCCTGAGCCGACCGGGAAGTAGGGCTCCTTCATCGGCCTCCCATCTCCCTCTGCCTCCTGCCCTCTTTTGCCACCCCGCCGGGCCTTGCCAAAATCCACGCATGGCACAGAGCACACATTAAACAGACGGAATGCAACATACATGTAAAGAAATAAGGGCTCTGCCAGGAACGTTGGCAGCTGCTCTGGAGTGCTTTAAACAGTGTGTGTGGGTGGAGCGAGCCCAGAGCCGGCGAGGGCACCTCCTTCTCAAGAGCTGTTTCTTTCACAGCCGTGACCTGTTTTGCCAGTCAAAATAAATACGGTGTTAAATGCCCCCTTTTAGCGGCTCCTGATACCTTGGCCATGCAGTCTGAAATATGACCTGCTCTCCTTGGAAAAATGTCCTTTTAACTGAGTAGAAAGGATGTGCCCCTTCGAGGCAGTAAGTAGGGGTCATGGATGGTGGAGCCTTCTGAACACAGACACACTCAAGAAGTAGGGGCGGGACCGCCGTGGAGTCGACCCTGCTTGTTCGTAAGTCACTGCCTCTAGAAGCTTCGCCGCAGATTCAGAGTGACTCCTTGGGAGCACAGGGCTGACTTTCAGGAGCTCCCTCTCACCTTGGCTTCAGCCGAGGGTGGTAAAGGGGCAGCCCAGAGTGGGGGGCTATTCCCCAGGGCCCCTCGAGGCAGCCAGGTCATTGCTGCAGAAGGAAGAGAACCGTGAGAACAAGGCACGGCCACAGGTTGAAGCCACTCGGGCCACTTAGCTGTGCGGGTTCCCCTACAGCACAGGCCACTCCGTAACCACACTGGCATCCTGCCACGTGTGTAAGAAACTAGGTGGTTTTGCCCAGGAGAGACACCCCAGCAGCCACTCATCAAGAATTTTCTGTAGCCCAGGCACACCTGACGTATCTTCTGAACCAACTCGTTAGCTCACAGGATCGGAATAGCCTACTCCTGCTTTATATATATGAAGAAATGGAAGTTCAGCGAGATTGAAGACCGCTTGCCCTGCCCAAGATGGCGCAGCTATGAAAAGGGGAGCTGGAATTAGAACCGAGGCTTGTCTGTTCTTGGTGATCTCCAGGTTGTAAGAACCCCATGCTGGCTTCTACCATGATGACCCTCATCCTCGGAACTGGCCAGCAGAGGCAAGGGGTGGCATTCTCCCCAGAAGATGTCGCAGGACGACCGGTCAGTTTTCTGGGGTTGCTGCAAGAAATGATCACAAACTGAGCGGCTTAAAACAACAGGAATGTATTCTCACACAATTCTGGAGGCCAGAAGTGTGAAAGAAGGTGTCGGCGGGCCTGTGCCAGCCGCCCAGGGCTCTAGGGGAGGTTCCTTCCTTGTCTCTTCCAGCGCTGGATGGTGGCTGACTTCCCTGGTTTGTGGCCATTTCCCTCCAACCTCTGCCTCTGCCTTCACATGGCCTTCTTCCCTCTGTGTCCTCTCCCCTTCTCTGCTCATCCAGGGACACTTGTATTGGACTTGGGGGCCCAGGTCCAATCTCGTCCCAAGATCCTTAACTTCATTACATCTGTGAAGATCCCCTTCCCAATAACATCACACACACAGGGTCCAGGAATTTGACTCTGAATCTTTGCGGGGATGAGAAGTGCATTTTTTAGCCCATTGCTTAGGGAGGTGATGAAGCAATTTATCTGGGAAGGGTCTTTATGATTTTGCAGGCCTGCCTGCAGGATTTATTATAAAACTTTTAAGTATTTTGCCATCCCATGTCTTTTTTCCCATGTCTTTCTGGGCGCACCTGCCTGGCCCTGTTGGTAGTCTCAGGGTCTGGAGTTCAAGCCCCATCCTGGCCACGAAGCCGACTTAAAAAATAAAAATAAATAAATAAATAGATAAATAAAACAATGAGTATAAACAATAACAACTAGCATCTGATAAACTCTCACCAAAGTTCCGGCATTTAGTGTTGTTTAGTGCTCGCTGATACTCAGCAATAGACACACTGCTCTTTCCTCACTGGCTCAGGGTAGGAAAATAAAACTATGAGACGTTAAGAGAGTCATTGATCTCACAGCCAGGAAGCGGCAAGGGTAGGACTGGAACTCCAATCTGTCTGATTCTGGAGTCTGAGCTCTTAGGCAGGATGCAAAACTGCCTTTTCTTGGAAATATAGGACTTGGTTGAGAGGCTGTGGTTTGGAAGGAGGTGGAGGTATGGGACAATGGGACAACTTACGCCATGCTCAGCCACGAGTTATTCTGGGGCGGCACGTTCAGAAAGCCTGAAAACCAGGCATTTGCATCGGGAAGACAATCACCGAGTTGCTTTCTCCGTGAGATTGGGGGACACTGTCTTTTCTCGCTTGTGGCTGAGACTGGAATCTTCCGGCAGAGAAACAGGAAGTGGGAAGCAAATGAGAAAAGGCCTATTTCTCTTGTTTTCCAGATTCTGGTTTGGTAACATCTGCCAACAGTTATATTCTTATTGCAGGGAGATTTTTACTTGGGTTGAGCAACCGTCTGACCCAGGAGGCTGGGTAGAGCACGGAAGGTCACCAGTTTGGGGATGGCTGTGAATGGCCGGCGACCTCTCTTCCTGCTGTCCGGTGACATCTGTGGATCCTAGCTCCGGGCTGTGCGGGATCCAGTCTCTCCTGCCGTCCGAGCTGCTGATGGCCAGGTGCTGCAGGTATTGTCTCATTTGAGTTCCTCAACAGTCCTGTGAAGCCAGGTCAATAGTGACCTCATTGGATGTTCGGGGAGGTCACGGTCCCTCTAAAAGTCACCTGTGGGGTCTCCAGGTTGCCTGAGTCTAGAGTCTGAGATGGTTGTTGCTATGGTACTGTCTTTCAAACCCATGTGCCAAGAATGCCCACTGCCTTGTGGAAAGGAAATGTAGATAAGATGAAGAGGAAATTCACTCATTCATTTGTTCATCTATCCATCCTTCCATCCACCCATGTGTGTATGTCTGTGTCAGCACCACGTGCCAAAAAAGCCAGCAAAATCCCTTCGTGCATCTGTATGCCTCGGGTCTCCGTAGCCCACACCTTGCTGGACTGTGGGAATACCAACTCCCAGCCTCAGCCTTAAATAAAATAATAACAATTCACCTAGGATAGTGTGGTAAACACTACTGTAGAGATCTGGAAGGAGAGATCAAGAGAGGAGAGGGCGTCAGGAAGGCTTCCTGAAGGAGAAGACCCTTGAATTGAGATCTGAAGGAGGAGGAGGAAGGTGTCAGCCAGAGAAGGAAGGGCTGGGCCAAATTTTAGGCAGTCCCCAGACTCCCATGGTTCTGCCAGGTGGAACACGTGATGGGTCCGTCACCCGTGACCCGAGCCCACCAAGCGCCCCTCCTCCTGACCCTCACTTCCCCAGAATGCAAAAATGAAGGAGTTAAGGAATAGCAGAAAGCTCCAGGACTTGGCCTTATCCCCACTGTCCAGTCCTTCCTAGTCGGTGCTGATGCTACTGTGGTTGTTCCTTCCTGATGTTTCACCACTGGGCCAGGGAGCAGTTGAGCTGAGAAGGCATAGAGGTGGGACAGGCTGGCTGACAGCCTCCCTGGAGAATAGGGAGTCACAGAAGTGCTGGAGGTAAGGCTGGAAAACTAAGAACAGACCCCAGGGGAAGGCCCTTGTGTGACATGTGACATAAACAGACTTTATATTGAAGGTAATATGGAGCCATTTTTTTAGGCATGTTATGTTTTTACCGATGTGTAATTAGACACAACGTAATGCATTCTTCTAAAGTCTTCAGTTTGATGAGGTTAGGCAAATGTTTGCCCCCATGGGCCCACCACCCCTACACCCATATAGAACATATCTGTTCCTCCAGAAAGTTCCCTCTGTCCCATCTATGAGAATGTTTCAGTAAGGGGAAGTTACATGGTTACATTTTTCATCTTTCAATCTTGGATTTAGAAAATTCTTTTGCTCATTTCTTGAGCCTCTCTCGTGTGCTGCACACTGTCCTGTCTGTAGAGAAAGGATGGGTACGTTGGGTAGAGAAACGCAAAAGACAAAGAGCTGGTTTCATGGGCGTTCAACTTCTACAGTCACTGGGGCTCGACATTTGGTTGAATGTTCTGCTGTCGCCAACTTGAAATTCTTAAGTTTTGAGCAAGAGCATTTGTGTTTTTATTTTGCACACGAACCCCCTCCCCCAATAATACAGCTGGCCCTGCTGGATAAAGGGAATTAACAGGGAGCCCAGAGAGAGGATGTGGTGGGGGACGGGGAGGGGTCTTACAATCTCGCAAAGAAGACCCTCTGGGTCTATGGCCATACCGCCCTGAATGGACCCAATCTTGTCTGATCTCGGAAGAAGACCCTCTTGGGAGGAGTGAGACAAGAAGCCAGGCAGGTACAGACTGAATGTCACAAGAAGGATCTGTTCCCCCAAAGTTCTCTTAAGAGGGATATGCACACTTTGGTGGAGACATTTCATATCTGCTGTTATTCCTCTAACTCTACCCACAGCGCCAGTAAATGTATATGGGCTCAATTAATTACCATGACTAACATAGCTTATAAGCCAAATACTAGCTCGAGAGAACTGAGCACACTTACAAGTATTAAGTACAGATACAAATAATTAACAAAAGGCTCACTGGCATTATTATCTTCTAATTAACCATTAAAAAAATCACACCTTAATCCAGAGCAAAATGAAAACAAAAGGAAAGCGAGACCCCTGCCAGTTCTAGAAATGCAGGTGATATAAAGAAGAGAGATAGGGTTCGGTGGATTTTAATTTGCACTAATGAATTTCATCAGCCTTCCTTTGCTGATAGCAGAGCCAAAAGAAGTGCCTTGGTCCCCATTTCTCCCTGCTGAGGCCAGATGTCCGACGGGAAGGGGTTGGCAGAGGGCTTATAGGAGGCATCATTACCAAAGGTGGGAGGGGTGACCCGGGCATTCCCCTGGAAAAATCCATCTCCATCAGCCTCAGAAACAACCTCTTATCACGTCTCCAGGATTTGGAGCAAAGAGAAGGTGCACTGAAAGGAATCCATTGTCTCTTAGTGATTGGTTCTTCTTCCTGAGAGAGGTTCTAGGTGAGCAGTTCAGCCGAAAACCCCCAAATTAATACCTGGGCTGCAGTAATACACCCAGGTAAATACTTCCAAAGCTAGGGAATCTGGAAACAACTGTTTCCCCAACTGATGTTGCTTTCCAGACACTATAAGGAAGAAGCTTTTGCAATTTTCTGGAACAGTTGGCCCTAAAATCTCTATTTTGGTCTAAATGATGTGGCTTTGCTGCTTTGAGATTCCCTGTTCTCTGGGAGGTGCAGACTCCCTTGTCTCCATCGTGTTAAGGCTCGTTGCCTTTGGTGGCCTTAAAACTCGCTGCAAATCACACCAGGAACCTTACCAGCTTCCCCCTTGTTCAGTTTCTTTTTAGCTCCTGATCAGCCCCTGCAGGGGAACACACTCTACTCACCTTGACAGTAATCGTGGCCACCATTACTCAGTACTAACTACATGCAGGGTCTGTGGTAAGAGTCTTTGCCACGTTATCTTAGTTAACACTCCCAACGGGAAATTGTGTCGGCTCTACCTTCAGAATGCATTCAGAACCTGAGCATTTCTCAGTACCTCTATGCTACCACTCTGGTCCAAGGCCCCAGCTCGTCTCACGTGGATTACTGCAGTCTGCTCCCAACTGGTCTGCCTGCTGCTGCCCCTGTCTGTGTGTGGTCTATTTTCAACACACCAGATTGAATGATGCTTTTGAAATGTAAGTCAGCTCAGGTGAAAAACCTACAAGGGCTCCTTATCTCTGTCTCAGAGTAAAATCCAGACTCCTCACTATGGCCCACAAAATCAGCCACTCTGTTCACCTTCACATACACTCTGGTCCAGGCACACCAGTCTCTTTGCTTTTATGTGCACATGGCAGAACACTCCTGCCCCAGGACCTTTTCACTACCTCTTCCTCCCAGATAGCCACATGACTTATCTTTCTTCCTTCAGGTCTTTGTTCAGATATCACCTTATTATTAGGCTGATCACATCATTTAAAAGGCAGGCCTTGGGGAGCCTGGGTGGCTCAGTCTTTACGCGTCTGCCGTCTGCTCAGGTTATGATCCTGGAGTCCCGGGATTGAGCCCTGCGTCAGGCTTCCTGCTCGGCAGGAAGCCTACTTCTCCCTCTCCTGCTCCCCCTGCTTGTATTCCCTCTCTGGCTGTCTCTCTCTCTCTCTCTCTCTCTCTCTCTCTCTCTCTCTGTCAAATAAATAAAATCTTAAAAAAAAAAAAAAGGCCGGCCTTCCCTCAGCCCTCCTGTTCTACATTTTCCACATAAAACTTACCATTATCTACCTACCTTATTATTACTTATTAGTATTATTTACTGTTTATCTTTCCCCACAAGGGCTTGGATTCCTATCTATTTTTGTCAATGCTGAAAAATTTTTGTATTGCACAGTAGGTGTATAATAAATGTTTGTTGAATAAAGAAATCATCCATGAGATATGTCCTATAATCAGTCCCATATTGCAGAGAAAGAAACTGAAGGTCTTAGAACCTGAGGTTAAGTGATTTTCCCAAGATAAGTTAGATTGTGTCAGAGTTGGGACTTTTGCCCAAGTCTTACTGCCCAGGCTCAGAAGACATTCTATAGAAACTCAGGGGAGGACTTCCCCACTCATTTCGTGTCTTCTAGTGTCCAGAGACTAGTCTTCCGGGGTTCCGGTTCACGTATATGACATGTCTAGAACGGGCAAATCCACAGAGACAGAAAGCATATTAGTGGTTTCCAGGGGCTGGGGAGGGGGAAAGAATGGATAGTAATGCTAATGGATGCCAGATTTACTTTTGGAGTGATTAGAACGTTCTGGATGCACCGATGGTTGCCTAATACCATAAATGCACCCAGTGCACTGAATGGTACAGATTTAAAATGGTTAAAATGGCACATTTTATGTGCATACATCTTACCATATTTATAAAAAAAGAAAATCTTTCTCTCTTTTTTTTTTTTTGGAAGATTTTATTTATTTATTTGAGAGAGAGAGCCTGAACATGAGTGGAGGCAGGGTGGGAGAAGCAGATGTCCCACTGAGCAGGGAGCCCTACATGGGGCCCGATCCCAGGACCCCAGGATCATGATCTGAGCTGAAGGCAGCGACTCAACTGACTGAACCACTGCCCCCAAAAGTGAACCCTTCAGTTCTGGCCTTGGTGAAAGGATGTTTTGGTTTGGTTCTGGTTTGGTAGGCAGGCAGGTAGTAAAGGATGAAGCTCCTCTGTGGCAACTGTAGACGAGGAGGAGCTGTGGCCTGTCAGATTAAAGTGTGTAACAGACTTTTACCTGGGGCTCGGTTAGATCATTCAGACCCCAGAGTTGCATTTCTTCTGTATTTCTTCCATATCCTCAGAAAGAGTGACAAGCCTGGAGTGGTGTTATTCAGATGTGGCAGGAAGCCAGTTCTTTATGTCCTTTTGCATTATCAAAGCCATATACCCTTGTCATTAAAAAAAAAAAAAAAGTCTAGGGCGCCTGGGTGGCTCAGTCGGTTAAAGCCTCTGCCTTTGGCTCAGGTCATGATCTCAGGGTCCTGGGATCGAGGCCTGCGTTGGGCTCTCTGCTCGGTGGGGAGTCTGCTTCCCCCTCTTTCTCTGCCTGCCTCTCTGCCTACTTGTGATCTCTTTCTCTCAAGTAAATAAAATCTTAAAAAAAAAAAAAGATTTAAAGATTTTATTTATTTATTTGACAGAGAGAGAGCACAAGCAGGGTGAGTGGTAGGCAAAGGGAGAAGCGGGCTCTCCACTGAGCTAGGAGCCCAATGTGAGGATCAATCCTAGGACCCTGGGATCATGGCCTAAGCCCAGGGCAGACGCTTAACCGACTGAGCCACCCAGGCACCCAGGGAGTAATCATTTCTATAACCTTCAAAAATTAAAGCAACTTGAAGGAGCTGAAGCCAGGCAAAATCAGAGTAGCTGCTGTGGTGACCTCTCGTTCACCCTGTCTGTGAACGCGGGTGACCTGTGTCCTTGCTGGGAGCACTCTCTCCTGTTCTGGCCCTCCACAAGGGGACAGACACCGCCATACTTGCACCACTCCCTCTTTCTCCCTTCTGCCCAATCTGCAAGTATTCACTCTTCTTACTTTCCTGTGGATCCTTCTAGGGTCCTTGATGCAAACAATGCGGTTACAAATATATGCTCTCATTACTTATATATTTTTAAAGTGTTCCATGTTGGGTTCCTGGGTGGCTCAGCGGGTTAAAGCCTCTGCCTTCAGCTCAGGTCATGATCTCAGGGTCCTGGGTTTGAAACCTGTGTCGGGCTGTCTGCTTAGCAGGGAGCCTTCTTCCTCCTCTCTCTGCCTACTTGTGATCTCTCTCTGTCAAATAAATAAATACAATCTTAAAAAAAAAAAAGTCAAAATAATAAGAAGGAAAGTTTTCCCTCTCACCGGTAGTGTTTCCAGCCTGGGTGTAGCCATTACCATCTGAAACCTGGTGTGGATCCTTTCAGACCTTTCTCTACTCATGTACAAATATCTACATGTAAATATGCACATCTTTGTTGGAGGCTCTTTTTGTTTTTTCACAAAAATGAACCTCATACCATATACGCAACTGCTATATCTTAAAAACCTTGCCATAGGATAATACAGATTTATCTCTTTCTTCATGGCTACAAAGCATGGATATAGCACCAGTGACGTAATTAGTCTCCTCCTATCAGATAATTAACTTGACTCCACTTTCTCACTATCACAAACTTGGTTGTGAGGAACACCCTGTTCATATATTCTTGCATATTTGGAGGAGTTTTTCCCAGGGAAGAGATTCCTAGAACTGAGATTGTCAGGTCAAAGTCAAAGCCTTTCCGTCCTCTGACTTTTTAAGAGCACACCAGTTTGGGCATAGATGGGTATTGTCTCTGGCCTCAGGATAAAAAACTAGAATTTCGAGCTTGAGATCAGGCTTTGCTTAGCTCAGCGTCCCACCCTGCATCTTGGACCCATAGCTATTCTCATTCATTTTATGGGCTCACTGTCTCCTGACTGACTCCAGCAGAGGGAAAAGAAATCAGGTCCTTCTGTGCCATTCTTCAAACATTTAGAGGAAATTGATTTTCCACATGGGCTGTAGCCAAGCGCGGGATGTGCCGGCACAGAAGTCCCTACGACGTGCCATTACTATTAGCACTTGCGACAATTAGACTCAACTCAACTTGCGATATTTTATTAGCGAGTATAATTCCTCATCAGGCTAATATTGCAGATTGCCAAAAGCAGCAGCAGTTCTAAAATAGGATTTACTTCATAATCCCTTTGAAAGGGAAGAACTTGTAGAGACTTGAAGTGTCTGGAGAAAGAAAGCTTTTATTCTCTTGAGCAAGGACAAAAGGTAGTTGGTCCAAGAGGCTCATAGCTTGCCTTTCCTTTCTGCTCTTAACCTTCATTATGTCCTCTCGCACGGCATCAGCTGGGAGTGTTTCACCTGCAAAGAACAGAAATGCAGTCTCAGACTGGCTTAAATACAGCAATGTCATGCATCCTGAAGCCTGTGGTCCCCAGGTGAGGCGGCTTTAGGGTTGGTTGACTCTCAACAATGTCATCAGGAATCCAGGTTCTTTCCCAAAGCGGTTAGGAACTCTGTCTCCAGAGCCAACTTGTTTGGTGGCAAATCTCAAGTCCACCTCTTAGGAGCTGTGTGGCCTTGGACAAATTAGCCCCTCGAAGCCTCAGTTTCCTCAGCTGTGAAAAACAGGAGCACGAGAGCACATCAACGTACAGGGTTGTTGTGGATGGGCAAACTTTCTCTATAAACGACCAGGTAGTAACTATTTTAGGCTTTGCTCTTGGCAAAGTAGTTGGCAGCCTCTCCCACTACTTCGCTTGGCTGTTGTGGAATGAAAGCCGCCACAGACAATAGGTACATGAGTAGGCATGGTTGGGTTCCAATAAAATTTTATTTATGGACACTGAAAGTTGAATTTCATGTGTCCTGAAACATTATTGTTCTTTTGATTTTTATTCAACCATTAAAATGTAAAAACCATTCTGAGTTTGTGGGCCACCCAAATAGGTGGGGTCACCCTGCCGAGTTAAAGCATATAATACATGTAAACTAGGACTGGACGGGCTCTAAAGGCTCAATAAGTTTTTGCCACGGTTATTGTTGTTATTATGACCATCATCTTCTCTCCATTCTTCCGCTTTCCATGTTGGCTTCATCCCCAGTGTCCCACCCTGCATCTTGGACCCATAGCTCTGAGGTCAAGAAGGCTGCCTCAGCCAGCCGTCGAGCATCCAGAAGGAGAGGAAAGAACATTTCTTCCTAGCATACTTCGGTAGGAGCTGGGAGATCTCTCCCCACCGGTATCACACGTCCCCAAAGGTCTCAATGGACAGTATGGCATCACATGCTTTCTGCCCAGCCAATCACTAGCAAGGGGAGAGGTTAGGCTTTGACCAATCAGGCTCACCTCTGGAACTGGGGGTGGAGTCAGTTTGCCTGAGTCACACGCTGCACAGGGATTGGGTGAATGAATGCCTGACCCAGACAGTACTTCTGTCCGGATCAGGGGAGGTAGGGCTTGAATGCTGGGTAGGCAAGCAGCCAGCTTGCCACGCCTACTCTTTCAAATCCGCGTGAATTTATCACAAGCAGAGGACCCGCTAATCTAGTTTATATATATCGTCTTAAAACAAGAGCCAACCTTTTGAAGATTTGGGCTGGAGAACATTGGTTCTGCTGACCTTTAAGTCTTTTTAAATAGTCACTGTGGTCATAACTTATTGGATCTTAAGAATTCCAAACAACTTTATAGCACTTTTGCGTTTACTACACACCCTGGCCGTCGGATGCCTCATCTGACCTTCTCAGTTCTCTGAGGCGAGGACCATCACGCTCATTTCTCAGGAAAGAGAAGGAGTGACGTGTCCAAGGGCACATAGTTAAGTCTAGAAACTGGACTTTGAACTTTCCAGATTCCTGGCCCTTTTCCACCCTACCTCTTAAGTACACTCTGAAAGCGTGGATGACAAGGCAACCGAGGGGATTTTGCTGAGAGTCAATACAGCCCCAAAACCTTTGAAACCTTTTAGGTAAAAGTTCATGATTTTCTTTGAAATGCCCACAACTCCCATAGACTATGGAATCTCAGGAAATAATAAAATCATGGAATAATTATTCTGATGAAATACAGACATGCCTTTTTCCCCGATTTCAAAAGGGAGACATCACAGTCCATGCATCTCTTTATATTTAAGTCGTAATTGCAGTTTTGCCTCCTTTCATGTAAGTCCTCGTTTTGGCTTACTGACCTGCAAGATGAGAAGAAGGAATCCCCCAAACAAAAGAAATTTGGTTGCATGAACTGGCTTTATCCAAGTGAAGGACTATCATGTGACCATTAGCTTTAGTGCTTATGAAAAGTTTTAGTGTCGTGAAAGCAGTCTTTTTTTTTTTTTTTTAAGATTTTATTTTACTTTGTAAGTCATTTCTACCCCCAATGTGGGGCTGAAACTCACAACCCTGTGATCAAGAGTTGCGTGGTCTGCGGACTGAGCCAGCCAGGCACCCCCTTGAGAACAATCTTAAGATGTGGCATTGAAGGGGACACTTGGATGGCTCAGTTGGTTGAGTGTGTGCCTTTGGCTCAGGTCATGATCTTGGGGTTCTGGGACTGAGTGCCACATCCAGCTTCTTGCTCAGCAGGGAGCCTGCTCCTCCCTCTGCCTGCTGCTCCCTCTGCCTTACTCTCTTTCTCTCTCTGACAAATAAATAAGATCTTTAAAAAAAAAAAGATGTGGCATTAAGGGATAAAATTGGGACACCAAATTACATACCAAGAAACTTATCAACTCTGTGTTAAAGATGGTAGAAAAGATGGGTAGTAAAGAAACCAAAGCATTAACCGAGTCGCCTTTGGCAGTGAGATCATGAGTAGTGAGTAGGCTTTTTTTTTTCCCTCCCAGCTTCTTTATATATTTTTCTATACTTTACAGTCTTCCTACAATACTCATTTTAATGATCAAAGGAAAACATAAAGCAAAAGCCAGAGGAAGATGGGGTAGTTTTGCAGGCTTGGGTTTCTTATGATATAGACAGATCCTGGCAATGAAGAACTAAGTGAGGCAAACCAGGGCCATTCGCAGAGTGAAGAGATGAAACTGTATCTTGAAGGATGCTCCTCCTTTTGAGATAACTATGTAACCACAGCGCAGCGAGCCAACAGGATAAAATGCACAGAATCCTCCAGATATGTAGTCAGAAACTAACAAGCTATGTGGCTTTGAACAAATTAACCCCTCTGGTCTTCATTTTCTTCATCTGTTACATGAGGATAATAAGGTTTAGTACATACAGTTTGAATTCTTTCAAACATTTAATAAATTTCTATTGAATACCTACTGTCATAGGGACAGGGGATGCCACAGTGACAAAGAGACAAGGTTTCTGCCCTCCAGCACATAGGATGATTAGGACTGGGAGTTGAGGAGCTTATTGCTGGGGGGCGGGGGAGAGATAGCAAGTGCAAAGGTCCTGGGGTAGCCAAAGCTTAACCTTTTATACCAGAAAGTGGTCTTATATATCTGGAGCTTGGTGAGTAGGTGGAGAATGGGAGCAGATGAGGAGTGAGGTAGGCAGGGCCCAAGCCTCGCAGGCCAGGGCAAGAAATTTTGATTTCATTCTAGGTATAATGGGAAGCCACTTAAGGGTTTTAGCCGCAGACTAGCATGATCTGATTTAGAGTTTAGATCTTAAAAAGGCCACTTCGCTGCCATGTAGAGGATGGATTGTAGGATTGTGTGAGACGATCAATACACAAAAGCACTTAACACTGTGTCTGGCACAAAGTAAGTGTCTTAATACGTGGGAACTGTTTTTCATTATTATCATCATTATCCTTATTATTATTACTACTCTTTTGTCTGCCTAGAGCTGACTCACAGTTCTTGGACATTTGACTTCATGCAAAATTGACAAAGCATTCCAATGAGCTGGTGAGTTTTTCAGGTTTGTTTTCCAAGTGTTTGCACATTCTCAGAGAGGTGATGGTTCAAAACCGAACTCAAGCTGCTTACCTGCAGCAGGGAAAACAAAACAAAACAAAACAAAAACAGTGGACACATTTCATGAACCCACTATTCTTTCATCCTTCAGGGGTAAGCTTTGCTTATCTTGTAGCTCAAAGAAGAGCCTGGGTCTTGATTATAGGTTTCAATCTCCACCAAAGTACTGGCTTTCCACAGGCCCTGTTGTGAAATCTAGCATATCTCAGTATATTTAAAAACACCTCCCCTCCTGCCAAGAGCCCCTTCCTTAAGACTCGGCTTAGAGATGACTTTTTCTAGGAAGCCTCTGGTGACCTCAGGCCACAGCCCACACCAAAGCTGTATCCTCCTGTCTGTGCTCTTGGCCTAACGCTTACCCCCTCGAATGATGTGAATTTCTTCATCTAGGCTCTGCATTCCTGGAGCTGTGCTGGTTAACATGATAGCCACTGGCCAAGTGCAGCTTTCTTGAAATCTTGTTGAATTTAATGCAAATTTCAAATCCAGTCTCTCAGTTGCCCTGGTCGTATTTCAAGTCCTCAGTAGCCACCAGTGGGTACCGTGTTAGATAGTGTAGACCGCGAATATTTCTCTCCTTGTAGAAAGTTCCAGGGGATGGCACTGCCTGGGAGTAGCGGGGGGGGGGGGCAGGAATCATGTGTTATTTATTTATTTAGGACTAGCAGGGTGTTTAAGACCCAGAGTTGAGAGGCAGGCAGACCTCAGTTCAAATCCCAGCTCCTAATCTTACTAGCTGTGTGATCTCAGCCAAGTTCAATTTCTCAACACTTACCCCGTGTGTGGTGGTGAAGCTAATGTAAGTTAGTATACCGAAAGGGCTTAAAACAGAGCCTAAATGCATCATAAGCCCCAAGGATATCATCCCCATTAAAATGGCCAGCACATAGTAGGCTCTGTTATATGTTCATTGATTGAGCAAATGGATAAAAGGACAATTGAAGGGGCACACCTGGGTGGCTCAATAGTTAAGCATCTCTCTTCAGATCAGGTCATGATCCCAGGGCCCTGGGATCAAGCCTCAAATTGGGCTCCCTGCTCAGTGGGAAGCCTGCTTCTCTGTCTCCCACTTGCCTTGCTTGTGTTCCCTGTCTCACTGTGTGTGTGTGTCCCTCTCTCTCTCTGTCAAATAAATAAATAAAAACTTAAATAAATAAATAAAACCTTTCAAAAAAAATTGAAGGAACAGACCCTATTTCTGGCTTCAGTGAAAGCAGAATGTCTCCTGTGACACCCAGTGTGATTGCAATTAATAATAATATCTTCTAGCTACTCAGTACATACTGCATACAGGCACTGCACTAAGTGGTCCACAGAGTCCTCCCAACGGCCCTGTGAATGAGATACTATTTAAAATGGCCTCCTTGGGGGGAAACTGAGGCTCCAAGATAGGAAGTAAAAGCTCTTGGGGGATGAAGATCTGAAGCATCACCTCTCTGCCTTGGGGGAGATATTGCTTCTAAATCATTGGCCCCCATGATTTGCTTCTAGATGTGTTTCCACCTTACCCTCTCTGGTTTTCCTCTCTAGGAGATCTGGGAGGTGAGGGTGAATTCAGCCAGGGGCTGCGACGCACTCATCATCTTCCCTGGCCCTCAGGGATGGCCATGGCTCCCCACTGGGAAACACACCTGCAGAGAGGAAGGCAGGCTGCTCAGCTTGCTCTCCTGTTCACAGGAAGACTTTTGACCCTGGTTTCTCAGCTTCTTTTCTTTCCCCATCCATCCCCAGGGCACCAGCCTTCTGGACATGCTCCCCCACCCCAGCGATGGCGAAGCAGCAGACAAGGGCGCCTTTCTTCAAAGTGGTTCCCCTTCATCTCATAAACTCTCAGCCCTGGCCTGATTGGCTGTGCCGAAAAGGAGCCAGGCCCCTGCTCCAGTCCTCAGATACAAAGTGAGTTGTGTGCTGCTTGCCCACATGAGGCCAGTCACAGGGGCCTGCCCCTCTCGGGAACCCTGAAGGACAAAGTAGCAGAGAGCCCCAGCACAGTGACTGCCTGGTCACAGGGTCAACACTACCTATGGCAAGACAAAGGAAAGCAGATAGTTGGGGAAACCAACACAATGAAGAGACAATATGAACAAGATCACTTCCATCCCGAAGACTCAAAAGACAGTTAACCCTTTTCCCCTGAACCTTTCCCTTCCAGCCAAACAGAGTCTATTTGATTGGAATCCCAGGGATTGGGACAGGGCCCAGACCTTCAGGGAATGGTCCCCATTTCAACCAGTCCTGATGGTTCCTTTTGCCACTTTCAAGAACTTGCCTTTCCCGTGAAGCATGATTCCAATGTTTCCCATTTTTAGGCACTAAAATTAGTCCAACTGTGCCTTCTAATTCTGTAGACACAACCCAGCTTTTGCAAATGTCCCTCTCTTCCATTTCTGGGTGAATTTTTGCATAGTACAGACTGCCAATTTTGTCGAGCAGTCTTGGGGAAAGATAGAAGTTTAAAATCATCTCGCTGTTAACCATGAAACAAATGCTGCGGAGCCCAAAGTTCTGATTTAGAGAGAATGCTGCACATAGCACTCTCAGGAAAGGAAAACCACAGACAAAGGTCCTGCATGGGTCATTGCTGACCATCTCAGTGAGAACATGGACCTTAATTTACTGAGCACTCGCTAGGGAGCCAAGCATTCTCCCCATACCCTTCTCTCCTCCCACCCCGGGCTCTTATTTATTTGCCAGAACATTACTGTCCTCCCAACAACCTTTCCTCTGAGGTGGATACAGTTTTATCCCCATTTTACAGATGAGCAAACTCGGGCCCAGCGAGATTAAGTGATTCGCCCAAAGATGCAGCTAAGAAATTGATCATTCCGAGATTTGAACTCAGATCTCTCTGCCTACAAAAGCTGAATTCTTAACCTCGGTGTCCGAGTGGTCGTCATTAATATATTTGTCATAAAATACAGTGCATTGTCTGTAGGAAAGGAAAGATGATTACAACCTATAAATGAAAACATGGGCAACAAGATTACATACTGTCTGTGATTGTATTAAAGAAAAATAGATGGATGATAGATGGATGGGAGGAAGAGCAGTCTTTGCTGAAGCTTGAGTGATTTTCTCATGATCTTTTGCTCCCCCACCCCTGTCGCTGGTGCTTTGCTTTGCTTTCCACATGTTCTTTGTGAAGTATGTATAACTTTTGCCATTAGGAAAAAAGTCTGTGTGTGTGTGTGTGTGTGTGTGTGTGTGTGTGTGTGTGTGTGTGTGAGAGAGAGAGAGAGAGAGAGAGAGAGAGAGAGAGAGAGAAAGTGCTTTAAAAGGAAGAGAGAATAAAGACGTTGGCAAAGTAGGCCAAGGAAGCTGGAATCTCAGTTATTTAAATCCTGTCCAAAATCGCAATTTGGGAGTTCATAGCTATCCCAGAACAATGAATCAAAAGTCTTCAGCCACCTGCCCCTGGACTAAGTGCCACCGAGTGACAGTGACATTAAACAATGCCCTAGAGGGTATGGTTGGAGGTGGGGGGATAGAATTGAGGAAAAGATGGAGGGGCTCACCTAAGCAAAGCTAAAGATTTTCTTCTTCACAGGCCCTCCCAAATCCTTGCTTTCACTGCTCCGACTTTGCGGGCAGCAGCTTTATGAAGCGATCCCCGAGTCCTCAGGGCATGGGGCGGAGGAGGACAGAAAACCTTCTGCCTGGCCCCTAAGACAAATCCCTCCGAGTCTGGCAGGAGGCAGCCTCGCTGATTCCAGGCCTATATTTTTCATTTCTTGTTTTAACAGTCATAAACGCCTTCTGATGCCAAAGCAGAACACGACTTTAATCCAGATAAAATAAAATTCCTAAACTCTGCAAACTACACAGAGATTTACAAGCCAATTTTAAAAAGCAAGAGCCTCGGTTCCAAGAGTGGCACATTCCACGTGGCCAGTGCTGGGGCTGCCCCATGGCCCTGTCTCCTGGGGATCAGGTCCCAGGCCACGGCCCTCAGCCCCCAAATCCAAAGTCCCTTGGCAAGGAGAACGTGGGCGACCATTGCTGTCAACGAGGACTCTTCTCAGATCCCTGGGCTCTGGGGTCTCCTGGCTTTCAGGCGTCCTAATATGTTCCAGTTCCCCCTCTCTCTGCCTCCTCTCCACCCCCAGCTGTTGCAGAAAACCACAGTTAACCTCCCATTCCTTTCAGCAGCCAAGTTTTCTCTAAGTAAACACAGAATGTAGCAGAAGATCAGCCCTGTTCGCTTCCCGACACTGTTCGGTTAGGTCAAGGCTGGCCTGGTCCCAACCTGGAGAACTCAAGCTAGGGTGGGCTCCAGGCTAACCAGGGGCTGGCTGCCGCTGAGCGAAGCCTTACCAAGTGCTAAAGGCGTTATCAACATGATTTCAATGAATTCTTTTGATTCTGTAAGGAGGGACCTTCTTCTACTGGATTTCATCTCTTTGTCCCTCTAGCAGGGACATTTACTCTCCTTGCTCAGCGCCCAGGAGGCTGGCTTGGGTGGGTGGCATCAGTGGGCTCCCATGTACCCTGGCCTCTGGTTGGGTGTGCCCAAGAGAAGAAGAGACTCTGAACTGACATCAGGGGAACAAAGACAATGGAGTTGGGATATTAATTCCCCGGGCTCCTCCTTGCCTGGGCTGTGGGCTGGCTGTGTATCTTCCCCCAAACCACTGCTTCTCATGGGTGATTTGCTCCAACAGCTCCCCTTTCCAGGATCTAGAATTAACATTCTTCCTTGATCCTGCAGGCTCTGGTTGGAACAGCGCCTCGCTTTGCCCAACTTGGGGATTGCACCTTGCCCTGTTCACCTTCCTAAACGCTGTTCATACCTCTGCTTATAATCTCATTATGAAACTCACCTCAGGTTGCCCAGGTTCAGTGTGCCCTTTATTTCCCGCCAGGCTCCTGACCAGTGAATATGCATCATCTCTGACTTATAGAGGAGGAAACTGAAGCTCAGAAAAGTTAAGTCACTTGCCTAGGAGCAATTCTCTGGGATTTGAATTTGGGTCAGCTTATCTTCAGAGTCCAAGCTCTTAATGACTATATAAAAAATAAAGTAAAATCATCTTTTACTTAGTGTCTGCCGTGTGCCACATGGTGTCCTAAACACTTCGTGCCTTTCTTTCATGAATCCTCGCAAAGACTATTGTAGATTTTATTTGCTATCCCTGTTTTCCAGATGAAGAAACGGAGGCTCAGAAAGAACATCACCTGCCCACAGCCACGAAGTCAGAGAGAGGCAGAGCTGGGGCACGAATCCGGGTCTGTTCCACTCTTGTAACTGACCTCAGATAACCTGCCCCCCGCAGAAGCTTTGGACATCATCAGAAGCCGGAAGAGAGGATGAATCCGTATCCAAAGAGGAGCTTCTAAGGTGGGTCTGGAGAAGCAGATCTGTTCATTATTAGGTCCAGGAGGCAGGCTTGAGTGGAGGATAGCAGGTGGAGCCAGGGCTGTGGGACTGTGGGATGGAGGTGGGTGCCAGGCCAGCATGGTAAGGTGGTGCAGGCCTTTGCCGGAGGAGGACGGCATACCTAGGATGCTTCTGTGTCCGTGGCGGCTGGGTGGGGCTTAAGTGAGCTCCGTGCCCGTTGACTGACATTTACTGAGTGTCTGTCATGTGCCAGGCTCCTTGCTCGCTCTGGGGCAATCTAGGTTGGGGCAGAGAGGCCAAAATAGGCCCACCCTGAGGATGGAAGCTAGTGTGGTTTGTGGCTCAGGTGCAAGACCGTTTGCCCAGCCCACATCTCATTCCTAGAAGCCCTATTATCAGGACTACCTCCCCTTCCCCCGGCAAGTCCTACCTCTCTGTGCTGTGATATCCCACTGGGGCCCTTACTATACTTGACTGGTCACCTTCCTCCCCAGTCCCCAGCCCAGCTGCCCATAAATAGGTCTCTTCTGGGTTTCTGTTCTCTTGTTCACTTTAAAATGCACCCCCCAACTGTCTGTCTATCATTACCTACTTTGTAGATTTATTAAGTTATAGTTGATATGCCATAATCTGCATATATTTAAGCTGTGCTGATACATTTTGGCATATGTATATACCCCTGAAACTGTTGCCACAATCAAGATCATGAATATACGATCACTCCCAAAAGTTTCCTCATACCCCTTCATCATCCTCCTTCCTGCCCTAGGCAACTGCTGATCTGCTTTCTGTCTCAATTTTATATAAATGGAAGCTTATAGGAGTCTGGCTTCTTTCACTTTGCATAATTAATTTTAGATCCGTCCAAGTTGTCTATTAATAAACTTCATTCCATTTTATTGCTGAGTAGTATTCTATTGTATAGATATACCACAGTTTGTTGTCCCCCCACTTTTCTTCCTCCCTCCCGTCCACACCCCCTCCTTCCTTTCCTTCTTTCCTTCCTTCCTTCCATTTATCTATCTATCAGCTACCTGTCATTCATCTATCCATTCACTTCTTTTTTTTTTTTTTTTAAGATTTTATTTATTTGACGGAGAGAAACACAGCTAGAGAGGGAACACAAGCAGGGGGAGCAAGAGAGGGAGAAGCAGGCTTCCTGCCGAGCAGGGAGCCCGATGTGGGGCTCGATCCCGGGTCTCCGGGATCATGACCTGAGCCGAAGGCAGTCGCTTAACCAGCTGAGCCACCCAGGCACCCCTATCCATTCACTTCTTTAGAAGTGAACCAATTTGTAAAGATATTATCATGGCATTTATATTTAGTTGCAAAAGCATTTATGTCAACCTACACGCATGCCTGTAGGGAAGGATGAAATAAAGTTTTATATCCCCACACCATGGAACATGTACTACCATGAAAAAGGATGAGGTCATCCTACACAGTATCAAACCACACCTGGCCATATGATAGCTAGTCTCAATGTCGTGGCACATTCCAAAGAATCCTATGTCCCCAATCCCCATGGCATTAGGAAGTAACTGACCTCTTAAATTGAAGTCTCCGTGAGAAATCCGTATGATCTGAAGGTTTCCTCATGAGCCACAGCAGCTACTTCCTTAATACTTCCCTTGGTTTCCTCCAGACCTCAGTCTGGGTTATCTCTCATCTCCAGGCATTCCTTCCTTCTTAGTGCCTCTCCCCCATTTTGGCCCACTCTGTTCTACCACGAGTGGCTTTGGGTCCTTCCTGACGCAAATCAATGTACTCATTCTTAGCGTGTTTCTGTTCTTGATGAGCCCAACAAAAGACCTAGGGAATAGGCAGGCAAAGATCAAATCCTCTTTAGAAGGAAGAATAAGAGACAAGAAGAATAAGAATAAGAGAAAAGGGTGGTGATGCCTAGTAATTTGGCTGGGGGAAGGGCAGAGGGAGAGGGAAAGAGAGAGAATCTTAAGCAGGCTCCATGCCCAGCACAGAGCCTAACTCAGGGCTCAATCACATAACCCTGAGCCAAAATCAAGAGTCAGATACTTAACTGACTGAGCCACCCAGGCACCCCTTTAGTAATATTTTTTATCACTGATATACGTATTGAATGCATACATATATGTATTTGACATGGGAAAATGGCTATGACCATTGATGAGTGCAAAGAACAAGTTACAAAGTACTCATCACATTTGTAATGACTCATCTAATTTGTTTCTTCTAAGGAGATTATGAAGTCTCTAAGCTCAGAGACTATAACTGTATTTTGTCCCTTATATCTCCAATGTGTGGTTAGGTATCCTTTAAATATATAGTGTGTGTGTGTGTGTGTGTGTGTGTGTGTGTGTGTGTGTGTGTGTGTGTGTTTTAAGATTTTATTTATTTATTTGACAGAGAGAAACACAGCTAGAAAAGGAACACAAGCAGAGGGGGTGAGAGAGGGAGAAGCAGGCTTCCCGCCGAGCAGGGAGCCCGATGCGAGGCTCGATCTCAGGACCCTGGAATCATGACCTGAGCTGAAGGCCAGTGCTTAACAACGGAGCCACCCAGGCGCCCCTAAATATATTGGTTTTACTCTTAATTAGATACTTACCAACATGTTAACAGTGGCCATCACTGATGGTATCATACATCATTTTCACTTGCTTATTAATATTCGTCCATATTGTTTGAATTTTTTATGAAGAGCTGTTTCTTTTTTTTCCCCCTCTTATTCTCTGATTTTATCTGTTTGTTTTTTGGTATTATTTTTATAACCAGATAAAGCAATAAAGGTTTAAAAAAATTTTAATGTAAATGGAATGGTGAGAATTTGAAGCATTTCCTTCTGGTAAGGAGGGGGACTTTTGGTACCCATTAAATGACATCCTGATAACACTGTAGTGGAAAAACCCAACTCAGACATCATGGAATCAAACCAACCCCTCAAGTTAGCAGGACCTTGGTATTTACTTGGCACCTGCAGCTGCACCACTGAGCCTTTCTGCAGCCTCCCTAACAGACTGGCAACTCATCTGCTTGGGTTATTCCATTGGTTCCCTTTGGCTCCTTTGGGACTTCATCAGACGTGCCCCCAAATACAGAATCTGAGCTGACTTGCTGTGGTTACCAGGAGGGCTGTGTCATTCTTGGTTCATGGCTAACTTTCTAATGTGCCTGCCGAAGTTCTTGATTAGGTGGAGAGAAAAACCATTCCTCGTTGTGGGCTAGCATAACCAAAGTGCCACCCTTTCCCGTTTCATTGCTTTACTACATCTTTCTATCTATCCATCCATCCATCTGTCTATCTACTTACCTATCCAAACTGTCTATCCATCCACCTACTCACCCACCTATCTATGTATCCATCCATTCACCTGCCCCCATATCTGTCTATCTATCTATCTATCTATCTATCTATCTATCTATCTATCTACCTATCTATCTATCTAATATTCTATCATCTATTGATCTGTTTCCTTATTTATGATATTTTACTTCTTTTTCTTTGACCATCCTTTATCTGTCCATTGATACCAGTAAGGCAACAGATGTTAATGTCCTTCTATAACTGAAAGAAGACACAGATGACTGTAATAGTAAGTGTGACCATCTACTTAGAACCTATTGGTTACCAGACACAGTGTAAAAAAAAATCAGAAAGTGCTTAGCACATAGCCTGACACATACAAGTCCCATGGAATAAAACATTATTTTGAGTTCTTTCCTTTGTTAGTGGTTGTAATTACCCATCATTGCTACTGCTTCGATGAAACCTCATTCATTCATGACAACTGGTATGAAGGACAGGTTAAGAGATTTGTCTGCATTAAAAGAATTGTTTAGAATCTTTAAATAAGGTGAACCTTTATTTCTTTGGAGTACAGAGGACAATTTGACAAAGAAAGGGTTCCCAAGAAATATTACTTCCTGTCTGCTCCAATCAACATTTAAAACTCATTTGGATTCCACAGGAATTTATTTGGCTAAGAGTGAGGTGCTAAAAACCTTAAAACAGTTTATTCTTTTAAAGACATGAAATATTTCTTGCACAATCTTCTTTATGGTCACTCTGGTAAACTTGCCTTCACAGGTAGACCAAAGGTAAACTGTAGCTCAGGCTAGGTTGAATTATAACAAATTCCATTATTAGCACAGTTCAAATTAATGAGATTTTCCTTTGCTTTGGTTTCAAAAGAGGCTCAAAGCCACTTAGTAACTTGAGACCTCTTGTGAACTCATTACTAGAATAGTTTTTAAAACAGAGTTTGGTCTTTGGTTACCATAGGAAATTGCAAAGGCCCAATGACTGTGTTTTTGGACCCAAGTTTTATGTTGGGCAATTCATTTAAGCTTTGATGATTTTTTAATTTAAAAAATTCCCTACCAATAGTAAAAAAAAAAAAAATCTGTTAGCACATAGTGAACACATGAAAGGAATACTGACCAGCGACCAGCGAGTTTATTGTCTAAGCTCTCTGCAAAAAAAAAAAAAAAAAAAAAAAGAAAGAAAGAAAGTAAACAAAACTTCCAAACTTTATAATATTTATCTTCAAGCTCATACTAGCCACAGATGCAAAAGTTTGTCCTTGTGTTTTATGTCTGGCAACATCCTAAATTAAGTTGGATTTTTCCCAAGGACCAAATAAGAAAATTAATTCATGAACTAGGGCCCTCCAGAATGTTTTTTTCTTTCATTTGGTTTAGTCACTTTTATAGTCCTTTCTTTCTTCGAAGTAATTTGGATTTGATTGCTTCTTTGTGAAATTCTAATGTCAAGACTGTGTCTAATTTCTGTTTTATGAAGAAATCTGGAAACTATACAAAGCAATGAATTGAGATGCAGAGTCAAATAAAATCTGTAATGTGATAACTCTATCAGCTCTGCCTGGAAAGATGCTGTATTTCAATTAGGTCTTGAGACATGTTCTTACATAAACTGACAGCATCGGATTGACAGTGTTCATCTTCCCAGAAAACACAATTTACAAGGACAGAGTGGTGAATATGGTTCAGTATTCCAAAGATACGTTGGTGGCTTGCCCCACCCCAGCCTGAATCCAGATAGCATTTCACAGACAGTCTCGCTTTGGGCATTAAATAAGAATCACAAACATATTAAAAATTCCCACCAAAAAAAAAAGGGCATTTAAAATTTTAACTCATAATAATAATACTTAGCATTTAAATAGTTCTTTACATCTTCAAAGCACTCCATAAACATCGGTTCCAATTCTCCAGGCTTGTAGTAGTCTTTGATGTGGAGAAGAGCTCTGTGCGCAGTGGGAGAGATAAAGCTCCATCCAGAAGAACTGGGCCCAATTAGCTAATTGTAACACTTTCATTTCTTCCCTATTCAGTTTCATTTTTTTCCAGCAACCTTCTGTTGTTCTTGTTTAGAGTCCTCTCAGGGTCACCTACACGGGTCTGCTGGCAGTACCCAGGCTCGCATCCAAAGTCAGCCCCAAGACCCGTGCTGCACTCTGCACCCCAACTCACAGTGAAATAGAAAAACCGGGACCAAATGTATGGCAAGTAGATTTACTTTGTTGTCAGAGAATTTGCCTTTTCCATTTTTTAATGGAGCGAAATGTCCTTTTGTTTATCAGATGATAGGAAAGACTCTGTTTTTTAGGTAGTTAGGTTTCAGTCTTGATTTTTTTTTGGTTCTTTCTTAGCCAAACAGGGAGGTGCCACACCCGTGTCAATGTCCACCGTTCTTCCAGGAGACCGTGCCCATGTATGATCCAAACATCAGGGCAGCCCTGAGTCCTAGAGCAGGGTGGATTTAACATCGGTGCCAACCGGTCATATTCAGTACAGAGGAGGTGGGGATGAGGCAGGAAATCTCCTGAAGAAGGTCATCTCCACTCCACTCTTGGAAGTATAAATCGGTATCACCTTTTGCAATATCTACGGAAGTTGTGATCTTTTGTCTCCTTTGACCAAGCAATTGTACTTCCAGAAATCCGTTCTAGTGGGAAATTCACACAGGTTTGCAAAAGAATTGGCAAGCCTATTGGCACACATTGTAGTGGAACTCTGAAGAGCATTAGGGGCCCACAATAAGGTGGAGAAAAGAGACACTCCAGACAGCATGATACGATGCTGCCACTCTTGGGTTAATGGCATGGATCTGTGTGTCCTCACATGGAGGGAGGTCTGTTGAACTCATTCACTCAACACCCATTTCTTGAGCACCTACTGTGTGCCGGGGCACTGTTCCGGGCAGGGAATGCAATAGTGAACAAAGAAGACAATACCCTTGTCCTCATAGTGCTTATAATCTGATGGGAAGTTTTTCATAAACAAATAAATACATGTTATCAGGTAAGAACATATTTGCACAGTTTGAAAAAAATAAAAAAGCAAGGTGTATAGAAAAGTTACTTTGGAAAACACTTTGGCAGTTTCTTACAAAGCTAAATATGTGTTTACCATATGGCCCAGCCATCCTACTCCTGGGATTTTACCCAAGAGAAATGAAAACTTATATTCACACCAGAACTTATATGTGAATGTTTATAGTGGCTGAATTTGTAATTGCCCCAAACTGGAAACAACTCTGACATCCTTCAACTGATAAACAGATAAACAGACTATAGTATATCCATACAATGAAATATTATACAATAATCAAAAGGAAGGAACCACAGATTCACACAACATTGTGGAGGAAACTCAGATGCATTATTATGCCGAATGAAAGAAATCAGACACCAAAGCCTATGTACTCTATAATACCATGTTTATAGATTATAATACCATGTTATATTCCAGGACCTTCTGGAAGAGGAAAAGTATGGGGACAGGAACAGATTATTCATTGCCAGGAGCCGATCGTGAAGGAAGGAGTTTATTGCAAGGGACCTATTGTCAAAACTCAAAGAAGTCTACGCTGAAAACAGTGAATTTGATGACATGCAAACTATACCTCAATCAACCTGATTAAAGAAAAAAATCTAGGTCCAAAAGGTGTGTATGGACTGATCCCATTTTTTGTAAGTAATCACTGTTAAAATATGGTTGGAAAAAAAATTCTAGATAAATATCCAGTATGCCACATTGTTAACAGTAAGTTGTCTGAGTTTGGGGAAAGGGAGGGGGGGAGTTTCATTTTCTAAATTACACATTTCTTTGATGTTTGAATATTTTATAGGGCACGTGTTACTTTCAAAATTGAGGGAAAATTGAATTGTGATACAAAATACAGTAGCTGGTGCTGGCCAGGCTGCTGGGGAGAGGCACGGCACTCATCTGAGACACTCCGACTCTATAGTGAGCCCCAAATTCTGGCTTTGGAAGGCATCTGTCCACTCATGCCGCTGGAAATGGGCTCTCTGTTTGCAGTCCCCTTGAGAAGGCTGGGAGACTCCTTTCTCTTTGCCTTGGAGTTTCCTCCTCTTCTAGATGAGGAAGTGCTGCTGACCCCATTGGGCTGCTACTAGGAGAACCTGCCTTCCAGGTCCCACAGGACAGATTTTTCTGGATGGGGCAAAATGAGGCTCTGAGCCGACATGGGCCTTGATCTTCCCACCAGGGAGAAGAGCTGCCTATGGCCCACGGTGGTTTAATGTCTCTGATTGTAACAGTCCATGTTTGTGGACATTGCACTATGCCAGGGGCTAGACAGGGGTTTATTACTTAATGTTATTTTGTGATTCCTTCATTTAACAAATATTCGACAGATGCCAACAATGTTCTAGGCCATGGGGATCCTGCAGTGAACAAACATGGAAAGAAAAAACTAACCCTGTCCTCATGGGGCTTATATTCTAAGTGGGGGAGGGGAGACAGGCAAAAATGCTTAAAAATAAATATATGTCAGGCGATTTTTTTTTTCTTTTGTAAGTAAGCTCCACGCCCAGTGTGGAGCCCAATATGGGACTCAAACTCATGACCATGAGATCAAGACCTGAGCCGAGATCAAGAATTTGATGCTTAACTGGCCCAGCCACCCGGGCAGTTCTATGTTGGAGGAAAAGAGGGCAGAGGGGCCTGGGACAAAGAGAGTGACAGCAGCGATGAGGACAGTGGCTTAGGCTTGCGTGGTGGCCCATTCTGGATATTTCCATGTCATTCTTCACTTTCCCCATCTGCAAAATGAGATAATAATTGTATCTCCCTCCTTGGGCTGTCAGGTGGATTAAAAATGAGCATGGTATAGGGGTGTCTGGATGGCGCAGTCGGTTGAACATCTGGCTCTTGGTTTTGGCTCAGGTCGTGATTTCGGGGTCAGGAGATGGAGCCCCATGTCATGCCTGTGCTGTGTGGAGGGTGCTTTGGTTTCTCTCTTCCTCTCCCTCTGTCCTTCCTGCTCGTGCTCGCTCTATCTCTAAAATAAATAAATAAATCTTTAAAAAATTTTAAAAAATAAAAATGAGCAAGGTATAAATTAGCTGGTCCAATGCCTTGCACATGGGAAGAGCTTAATAAATATGTCCGGGCTTCTTGTTATTATTACCCGCCTCTCTGTGAGATTAGTATAATTATGCCCATGCTATGGATGAGAAGACCAAGTCTCAGAGGGGTGAGGCCACTTCTGCAAGAGCAGATGGCTCATAAGTGGCAGAGCTGTATTGTTTGAGGCCGCCTGGGGACGCTGGTGGGGAGGCATGACCAGCCAGTGAAGAACACCGGAAGCTCAGAACCAGGGGCAGAGGGTGTCTGAATCATGGAAGGGCTCTGCAGCCTCTCCCAGTATAGAAGAAGGTAGTGACTGAGGTTCAAATCTTGCCTTGCATTTCCAAGCTGTGTGACCTCAGGCAAGTCACTTCACCTCGTTGAGCCTCAATTGTCTCATCCGTAAAGTGGGGACTGAGGCAAGACCCACCTCAAAAGATGGCTGTGATAATTAGGTGCCTGATATAAAAGGAGGTCAATAAACACACTCAGAAAGTAGCCCCCTCCCCAAAAGTTGGTACGAGAAGGAGATGGGTAACCAAGGATGTGGCCTCCTTTGGATTGCCCCACACAGCTCTGGTAGGAGATAGGAAAAGAAAGCCTTTCTTCCATTGGGACTTTGAGGAATGACTGATTAGATTATAATGAGCAGGCTCATCAGGGAGCACATGTTATGTAAACAGTGACCTCTTCATAAAACCACAAACAGAAAACAATGCAAAATTGCTTTGACTTTATTGCATGGTTATGTGAAATAAAGTCTGCTTGTTGGAAAATCATTTTAAAGGTATATTATTATTATTATTATTATTATTATTATTATTTTGAGCGAGGGGAATATTTGCCGAGGTATTTTTGGTAGAATAAAGAAGGGGCTTCTACGTGCAGTAACCATTGTGAAATGCCAGTAGCAAATCCCCATAATACAACTCGCTAACATTTACAGAGGCTGTTGTGATTAAGTGGGAACCAAGCTACTGAAAAATCTACAACAAGAAGTCAGCAAAGTAAGATCAAGAGACTATAAAGTAAACAATATATAGAGAATGAAATGTAATTTATTTCCTTGGGGAAGCGATCTGTACCGACAGCAGCAACAGAGTGACTGTAGACATACTCTATTCCCAGCCACGATAGACTATTGCAGTCAGCACATTTGAAAATTGAGAAATTGTGTATGCAATTGAAAAAACCAATTGATTACAACCCACCAGCGTCCTAGGAAGTGGGCAGCCCATTTTAAAAAGGAAAAACAGAGATTCAGGCAGGAGAGATGAGTTGCTTGCTTCGTTGCTTCGTTCTTGCTGAGAACTCACAACCCAGGCAACCTGGAGAAACACAGTGAGCCCATTACTGGGGCAAAGTGGAGACAAAAAATGACTCATGTTTCACATGTGGCTTTTTTTTTTCTTTGCCTCCAGTTTGTTGTCGGAGGACTGTGCTCTTTCCAAGGGTTGCTTCGAATCAAATGGTCTGTTGCAGAAAGCAAGATCTGGCCCCAGGCCAGGGAGTCAGCCAGCAGGGAGATGGCCACCGGTGCTTGGGAGTAGGCTTAGGACTTCAAAGTGGCACAGAGTTTGGGAGGACGGGGTATGGTCTCTGGAGGACGGTGGCTCTTGTCTCATGTGCTGGCGGTTCTCAGAGAGCAGTGTCAGACAGGTGAGTGGCCAGATGAGTTGCTTTCTCACTTACTCAGACCTCGCTGGAGTCCCTGATGTAGGCCACTAGTGAAAAGACATTTGGTCCTCCTTAAAAAACCCCAAGACGCTTGGGTCTGGCCTGGAGCACAGGGTGAAATGTTGTTGGCAGAATTGCCATGGATGTTGGCACCTCCCCTTCCAAAGTCCAGCCTGGTCCTGGGCCGCCTGAGCAGCCTGCTCTTCTGAGAACGTGCACTGCCCACTGGTACACCCCTGGAGAGGAAGAGTTCTAGAATCCACCTCAAGAACACTCTCTTCTCGCCACAGTGATTTTTGTTTACCTTACAACCGGGGTTGGTGGTTATATATTGAGGCTATTTGGATTTCAAGAATGTGTGTGTGTGTTTTAAGATTTTTTTTTTTATTTGAGAGAGAGAGAGAGGGAGAGAGAGAGCGCTCAAGCAGGGAGATGGGCAGAGGGAAAAACACACTCTCCATTGAGTGGGGATCCCAATGTGGGGCATGATCCTAGGACCTTGGGATCATGGCCTGAGCTGAAGGCAGATGCTTAACAGACTGAGCCACCCAGGTGCCCCCTAAGAGTGTGTTGATATATGTGTCCAGCCAGAGGAAATAGAAGTTAGTTTCATGCGATCTATGTCACCACCTGCTGTGGCCGTAGCCTACAACATGTAGGAAGCTTAGTGGAAGCCGGAAAGATCATGAATATGGTCACCTGTCTTTGGTCAAGTGACAGGATCATCAAAGAAAAATATCAGAGGACATTGTTCACATACTTCTTTATTATGGGCTATTTGACAGCAATTCACTATGGGCTGCCAAATTTGTTCTAAAAGCTGGAGTCACCAGCAAGAGAGTCCTTCTGGTGTATGCAGAAGTTGTAGGTAAAATGCCACTGAACATAGTTCATTTAAGCTCATTGGAGTTTTTTTTTAAAGATTTTATTTATTCATTAGAGAGAGAGAGAGGAGCGAGCGCACAAGCAAGGGGAGCAGCAGGCAGAGGGAGAGAAGCAGGCTCCCTGATACTGGGCTTGATGAAGGGCTCAATGTCCAACTAGAAGGTCCTTGACCTTACACTTCCAGCCGCGCTCCGAGCCAGCGACGGCAGCTATCGCTTTCACTTTATCCTCTGCGCTGTCTTAGGGGAGAGGTTGGAACAATTAGGAAATCCTTGGTGGTTATGAGCAAAGCTGTTATTACCCAAGGCAGTTCAGCTTGATTGGTATAAGACCATTCTCTCAGAGGGAACTTAAAACATCAACTTAAAAATTATCAAAGCAAAGGAATGAAAAGGATAGGCCTGCTATGTGGAAGTGTCCAGAAAAATCTTTATGGGATGATGTCGTGCACTGCCTTGTCCACACCAGGTGACAGTGACCAAGAACTGGTATTTGTCACTGCCCCAAGCCCCTTACTGGTCTCTCTGGGCAGGACTGGGTTTAGTTTTTTTTCCTTTGAAGCTGATGACTTAGGAGCAAACACTCGAGAGGAAATGTGAGTGGCCGAGACACCGAGGAGAAGGGCTACCTCACTAGAGTTCGGGGGAAGCAAATTCAAATAACAGTGGCGCCATATTTCACCCTCACATTGGCAAAAACTGAAAAAGGCAGGCAACGTCCAAGTGCTGGCAAGATGGGGAGGATGTGGACACTCTTCCCATCTTGCTCGAGGGAGTGCGAATTACCACAGTCTTTGGGGAAAGTCTTCCGGCTGTATTTATTAACAATAAAAGTATGCATTTATTAACAATAAAAGAACAATCCTATTTTGGGGACTTTATTCTACAGAAATAAAAGTGTCAGTGCCTAAGGATATATGGATAAAGATATTTGTTCTGCCCTTATTTAGAGGAAGAAATAACTGGAAACCACCTGAATGTTCAGGAATAGGGGAATAATTGGATAAATTATGGCACAGGTGTGCTATGAAACGTTATACAACTAATAAAAGAATGAGTGAAATCTAGATATATAGGCCTAGCGGTATATTTGTGATAAACTGTTAAGCAGAAAAAGCAAATTGCAAAGTATTATATGTGACAATCCCATTTTCATAAAATTTTTTTTTAAGAAATCCCCTAGAAGTACGTTTTTAAACTGTGTTCTTTGGTGCAGGCATAGAGGGAAGACAAGAAGGATTCCTAACAATTTGGTAACTTTGGTCATCTCAGTGCGATAGAGTATTCCCTTTTTCTCAGTAAACTCAAGTATTACTGGACCTGCCCCAGCTAGTGTCCCATGCTTCTGTTATTTACAACAGAATATACTCACTCAAACTCAGGTGCGACCCTCCTTTGTACAAGAATGGACACGTGGCTGTAATTGTGATAATTTATTGAATGCTGCCTATGGGGCCATGCACTGTGCTGAGAACTTTCTGTGTGGTCACCCTGAGAGGTCAATGTACAAGAAGAAATGGGGGTGACAGGGGTTCGATGACCTGCTCAAGGCTGCAGAGCTCGTGCACGACAGAGCAGGGATTGGAACCCAGGTGTGTGTTCCTCTGAAGCAATATTCTTTTTTTTTTTTTATTTTTTATTTTTTATTTTTTTAAAGATTTTATTTATTTATTTGACAGAGAGAAACGAAGCGAGAGAGGGAACACAGCAGAGGGAGTGAGAGAGGGAGAAGCAGGCCTCCCGCCGAGCAGGGAGACCGATGTGGGACTCGATCCCAGGTCTCCGAGATCATGACCCGAGCTGAAGGCAGTCGCTTAACCAACTGAGCCACCCAGGCGCCCCTGAAGCAATATTCTTAACCCCTACAAAATGCTCCCGCCCTGCAGCTGTGGTGGCTTCCTGTGGTCTTTCTAATAGATGGTTCCTCCTCTAGTCATATTTTTGCTTCCATTTTCTCTCTGCCATTACATCTGGTAACCCCGAAAGGGAACTAACGTGTCATTCTCAGAATAAGACCTGAGACTTGTGCAGAGCGGGATGCTTGGTTTCTGCCTGGGCTGCAGGCATTGTCACAAACGGGGAAACTAAGTCATGAGAATGCTTCTGATGAGCTCCACACGGAGCGAGCGAGCTGCGCTTATCAGTCCAGTGTGGGAGTGCCTTCTGCTGCCTTAGTGTAGGTGGATAGGTTTCGTTTTGTTTTTTGATCTTATCTCAGACTTGCCATCAATTCTCACTGCTTTCTCTAGGGAGTAACAGCTCCCACTGCCCCATCTCTTACCAGCCATCTCAGCGGTGTCAGAGTCAGAAACCACCTGAAGATCTCCTGGCTCGCTCTTTTTCACACATGAGAAACTGAGTCCCAGAGCAGTGGGGTGGTTTGTCTAAGGTAGCAGGGAGGCTCAGTGGGGAATCTGAGACTAGAACCCAGCTCCCCTGGGTTCTCATTCTGTGCTCACTCTGCCAGGGCAGTCCGACACTGCACGTCTGGCCTTCTCCCTTCCACTCCGGGGCCTTGGCTCTGATAGCCAGGGAAATCTCGGGTGAAGTTTCTCTCCTTTGTCTTGTGTTGTTTATTTGCTTTTTTATTTACTTTTATGGTGCCACTTGATTATTCTGTTTTTGATTTGATTGATTGGTGTTGTTTCTAACTTACTGCACTGAATAGGGAATACTACACAGTTAGTTAAAAAAAAAAAAAGAGGGGCACTTGGGTGGCTCAGTCTGTTAAGTGTCTGCCTTTGGTGCAGGTTGTGATCCTGGGGTCCTGGGATCAAGTCCCAAATCCCAAATTGGGGAGCCTGCTTCTCCCTCTACCTCTCTCTCTCTGTCTCTCATGAATAAATAAAATCTTAAAAAGAAAAAAAGAAAGAAAATGTAAGCAGTACAGTGAATAGAAATTCCTCTCCCCACACTAACTCCTCTTCCAGACAACTGATGTTACTATTATCTCATGGAAACTTCCAGGGATATCTCAATAATCTATTTTTTAAATTTTTAATTATTATTATTTTTTATTTTGAAATAATCTCTAAACCCAACGTGGGGCTTGAACTTACAACCTGGAGATAGAGAGTTGTACACTCTTCTGACTGAGCCAGCCAGGTGCCCCAATAATCTATTTCTGAGATTATTCTATATTAGTGCACATAGTGCTAACTCATTATTTTGAATGACTGCATGGGATCACATTATATTGGTAACTGCTCCCCAAATAATGAGCATGTAGATTGCTTCCAGTTTCTGCCCTGCCAGCTGTACTATAGCTCACGTCCTTGTACTACAGGTCTTTAAATATCTGTACAATTATCTCTGTAGGATGAACTTTTAGAATTCCTGAGTCAAAGTGTGTAAATTTTGATATTCTCCAAATTGACACCAAAGCTGTGGTGCTAAGAGTTCTGCTTCACTCCATGTTTGCCTAAGCTTGTAAAATATTGCCAATACTGTTTTTAATTTCTGTTTTTCTTATGTTGAGTGATGTAGTCTGCTTGGACTGCTCTAGCAAATTACCACAGACTGGGTGGCTTATGCAACAGAAATTTCTCACAGCTCTGGAGACTGAGAAGTCCAAGATCAAGGGGCTGGCAGATTTGTTCCTGGTAAGAACCCTCTTCCTCATTATGTCTTCCCATGGCAGAGATAGATATATACAGAGAGAGAGGGAGCGATCTCTCATGTCTCTTTTTATAAGTGCACTAACCCTATCATGAGGGCTTCATCCTCGTGACCTAACTACCTGTCAAAGGCTCTGTCTTCCAAATACCATCACATGGGAGATTAGGGTCTCAACACATGAACTTTAGGGTGATACAAACATTTAGTCCATAGCAATGATGCTCAGAGTCTGAACATCTTTTTACATATTTAAAAGCCATATGTCATACATAGTCTCTAAACTGTGCATGTCCTTTGCTCATTTTTCTATTAAGATGCTCCGAAAGACTTTTTAAAAGTTAAACCTACATTTGTTGAAGAATGAGAGTTTGGTGACCAAGTGCATAGGATGAAGTCCTTTTGGGGTGGAAATATACCTGTATGCGATGGACTATCTCACTGTCTGACTGTTCGGGCCCAAGTCATACTGTGCATGCTGATAAAGTGCTTTGGCTTTCTCCCGGACCCCCAAACATTTTCATCAAGACTATCTTAATAGAAACGCACAACATGGGCCTGAGGTCAGTGGGTCAGCAATTAGGATCTCTTTTTGACAGATTAGGAAAATTAGAGAATTAAAGTATGTTGGTCTAGGTAACACAACTGGGGCCCATGGCAGGCACCTGCTCACAGAGCCTTTGGGATTCAGGCTTGGGCTCTGGAGGCAGATAGTCTAGGGTTTGAGTGGCTCACTAACTGGAGATCTTGAAGATGCCACTGCTCTTCCGAGCCTTGGGTTATTATAGTCTAAGAATAATAATAGCATCTTCTTTACCTGGTTGTTGTGAGGATTATATGAAATAACATATGTGCATCATTATAAGGTACGGTCACTGGGTTATAAGGTAGTGCTGGCCAGGATAATAATACATGTTATAACATGCTGCTCTCATGGCTTTTGCTTTAGCATTCTTTGTGGTAGGTCCAAAGCTCAGTTCACATGTCTAAGACTTCTCTCTTGTATTACCCGCCATCTTTGCCCTGTTCTCTACTCTTCCTTCCCTTTAGTCCCATCCATCTGAAACAGCTGGCGCTTCATGTTTGGGGGCCTGTTAGTGAAGAAGTTGCTCTCCTCCCCACCTTTGCAGGGAGCAAACGCCTTGAGGAATGGGAGAGGGCCTCCTCTTCAGACTGGCATTCTTCTGGACTCCCATATGGTCTATATGTTCTCAGGAAATGTTCATGATTGAATGAATGAGGGATGATCTGCTCCCAACACAGCCCTAGTACAGGGCCTGGCAATTACATTTTGGCACATGACAAGAGGTCAGGAAACATTTATGCACTGAATGAATAAATAGACACAGTGCCTAGGAGTAAAGGGCTCAAAAGGCATTTCTGGATTCGTTGCATAGCGCCTGGTATACAGAAAGCAGTAAATGGCAGCTGTGGACATCCCTGGGCGAGGTTTATAAAACCCAGTGCAACAGCCTGGCTTCACTGTGCATGAGTGCAGGGGTTCGAATTCCACCATCCCTTCTTCCCAGCTGGGCGACCTCCCGCAAGTGACTTAATCTCTTTGTGCTTCAGTTTTCTCATCTGCAAAACGCAGACGATGGAGTGCGACCACGCGGAAGCACTCTCTGGAGCACTGGGACCGCAGCCGTGTCCACAGCAGAGCCCCGCCACGCCAGCTGGCCTGCGCGGCCAGGGGCACACACCGTGCGGTGCCTGACCCTCTGCCGCGGCCGCCACGGGCGTTCCCGGGGCCCGCGGTTGAGCCCAGCCGAGATCTGTACCCCCGAGGGGGCGGGGCACTGCGCCCACGCGGGGGCAGCCCACGGCAGCCTGGGGTTGGCCTGCCACCGCCCGCCGGGGAGCCTTGCTCTCCGTACTTCTTTCTCTCACTCTCCTGGCCGAAGGCTCCAGCAGCGCTCGGCTCAGCAGCGCCGCCCGCGAGCCGCCGCCGCGCCGCCGCCGCCGCCGCCGCCGCCGGCGGCGGCACGGCTGCCGCTCCGGGCCCCTCCCCCGCCCACCCCCGCCCCCCCGCGCGGCCGGCGCCCGTCACGTGATGCGGCGCCAGCCAATGGCGGGCCGAGCCGCGGTCGGCGGCCGCCATTGCTGTCAGAGCGAACGAGCCCGGGGAGGGAGGAGAAGCGAGGCTGACTGGGGAGGAGGGGGGGGTGGGGGAGGAAGAGGAAGGAGGGGACGTCGCTCGGCTGCCGGGGTCGCCCGCTGGCTTCGTCCGCACCCCCCCCTTCGCGAGTTCGCGCTCCGCGGCGGCGGCGGCTCCGAGGCGGCGGCTCCGCGGCTCGCCTCCCCTCACGCGCCGGCGGGGGCCGAGGGGGAGTCGGTGGCTGGAGATAAACAAGGCGGCGGCAGCGGCGGCGGCGGCGGCTGAGGAACAGGGAAGGCAGAGGCGGCGGCCGGCCCGCAGTGCCTGCCCGAGGGGCAGCGGCGGCCCTGAGAGGCGGGGAGGGCGCCGGGCCGCGCGGACAGCGCCCCCCGCCGCCGCCGCCGCCGCCCGAGCAGGAAGGAGCCGCGCGGCCGCTGCGAACCCCCCCGCCGGCCCGGGCCCGCCGCCCCCGGCGCGGCGTCGCCGCGGCGCCTCCCGCCCGCCCGCCGGCCCTTGCGCCCTCCCCCGGCGGCGGCGGCGGCCCGGCCGCCCCGCGCTCCCCGGCGAGGCGCCGCCGCCCGGCCCGGCCTCGCCTCGGACGCCTCGCTCCGACATGCCCCGCTCTGGCGGCCGGGCTCGCGGAGGATCATGACTGCGGCAGCGAACTGGGTGGCGAACGGGGCGAGCCTGGAGGATTGTCACTCCAACCTCTTCTCGCTGGTGAGTAGCCGGGCTGCGGGGAGGGGGCTGAACCGGGGGGGGGTCCCCGACCTCCGCCGCGGACCAACTTTCTCCTCCCGCCGCCGGGACTTCGCCCCTCCCTCGCCTCTCCCCGCCGTTCGCCTCTCGCCGATTCTCCCCCTTTTGGATCGTCTCTCCCTCGCCTTGGATCCCATCCAGTGTTTATTTGGCTCTTTAAAAATCATTTGTGAGCGCGGCGCTCGGCGTGGAATTTGCATGTGGAAGTCTCAAAGCTGCGGATTCTGGGTCGCACTTCGAACGCCCACCCTCTGTTGCAATCACACCCCCCTTCTCTTCCCCTTCCCCCCCCTTTTTTTTCCCTAAATGTGGAAGGCTTTGCCTTGTGCTGCCCGAGCCCGCGATAAGCAGCCCTTTCCCCCCTTGTCGGATAGGCTGCCCGCCCGCCTTTTGAAAAAATTTTTTAAAAATTCCATAATGACACCTACAATTTCGCCCGAAAACAGTTGATTGAATGCGATTGTGTCAGTAAAGGACTCTTGCACTCGAAGCTCCCGCGATTGTAAACATCGACAGCCGCCTGCCTCTCGGGGCTTACTACGCCGGAGAGCCGTAAAGCCATTGCACCGAGCCGACGGAAGGTGGAGAAGGCTTTTTCTTCTCTCTCTCCTGTGTCTTTTAAAAACTGTTTTCTCTATCCTAACAACGAATCCACACACACACACAAAAGCAACAAGCTGGGCGGTTTGATAACATCGCTTTTATCTGCTTTCGCCTTTCTCGCGCGCTCTCTCTGATAATTGACAACTTTTCCTTCGGATTTGAATCGCCTGCCTTAATCTTGAAGCAGTTAGGGTGTCAATTGTTCTCCTGGAAGCCTGGTACCCGACGACGACGTCTAGATTCATCGAAATTAAAAATGTATAGGGCTCCAGCAACTCTTTCCTGGCGGTGCAGTGACATTTGGTGGTAAATGCCATCTTTGCTTTTTATTGGGTCGTATTACCTAGGTCTGAAAACATTCACCTTGTTAAACCTGGCGTTTAGGCTAATAATTGCAGTGCGTGGTCTTTAAATATGTGCTTTGTGCATGAGTTACTGTATGTATAGCTATGTGCCCGGGAGACTACGAATTTGTTTAAATATTGAGCAAAGATTTGTAAACAGATGTAAGGCAATTATGTTTCAAGCGTAGAATATAATTGGAAAATTGGCTGAACGGTTTGTTTAATTTAGCCTTTAGAAAAAATCCAACTTAAGTTATGTACCCTTTTTGGGGGGCACTGCCTTTGGAGAGCATGCATTTTGGAAATTGTTTTCTGTAACCTCTGTAGTAGATAGAAACATTATTTTCTTTTAATCCTTGCTTACAATTACACTGGATAAATAATTTAGTGTTCAAATTGTAATTAGTTACATTTAATTATGGGTAGGCATAGATGCTTTTTTTTTTTCTTTGAGAGTAGTGGAGAAATACACATTCTTGCCAACTTTTCAAATGGAAGTACTATTTTATTAAGTATTTCCTTATGCAGATAAAAAACAACAAAACACGTGATTTTTTAACCACAAAGACAGAGTGACATAATATCTGTGCCTTTACTATAGTATATAGATCAGCTTAATTTTTTCCTCCAACATTTTAATGTAGGTATTTAATCTTGAAATTCAGTTACAAGTTTCAGTTCTTTCTGTACTGTAATAATTTTCCCTTGGCCTTTTGACATATGGAAATAGAATTCATTTTGCCTCTTTTCTATCTCCCACAGTATCATTAGTATCAGTCAGATTCAGAGACTTTAATAGATTAGCAAACATATTGATCAGGGGGTATTTAAAATGGTTTTTGTTTGGTGGCTGGTGGCCACATTGACACTTTAACAGGTAATTAAAATAACCAAGTAGAACAATATTAATGAGGAGAGAACCCTGAAATTACTGTATATTATTCTGACTGATAATGGCTTGTGTATATGTGGTTAATTTATATACAGTAGATTTTGTAGACCAATGAAACTATATTTATATGTGTATCAGCCTTCAAGATACATCATTTCTTTTATCTTCTTTTTTTTAAGTTCAAGTAAGGATGATAATGTTAAAGAGATAAGATGCTTGAGATTCTTTTGGAGAAACAAGCAATTTTATAGGAGAGGATTTTGTGTTTTATGACCAACTAGAGGTTTCTACTTTGAGTTTTTTCCTCCTCAACCTTTTTAAACCAGCAATTGAGTGTGTGTGTGTGTGTGTAGGATTATTCAGTAGGTGGCAACTTTGAAATGCAGAACTGAAGAAATTCATGGGTTGACTTTTTTTTTTTTTTAAAGGACTGTAGAATGTCTACATTCTCTTGTATGTGGAGGGTGGATAATGTACTATTTTTTTTAAATTGAGAATCAGTTAAAAAGCTGCTGATAATGTAAAGTTTTGCTCATTCCAAATGAAGAGTTTTCCTTGAGAATCTGATCAGCAGGAACATAGAATATTAAAAATATGTTGTCTAAAGTACATTGTGTGGAATACTTAATTCCAAAGGAGATAAAATCATCTCCTGTTTAAAATAAAGCATGTGTTACAAGAACTCTAATGTGCTGAATAATAGCATGCTTTTTTTTTTTTTTTTTGAGCAGAGAAAAGTACTGTTTGTAGAGAATTTACCTAGGTACTCATATTAATGTGGATTGAAATATAAACTAGAGATTAAAGTTCTGTACCACACTAATGATCCACCCACTTTCTATTACCTTGAAGTGTTCATTATGGCTTAGCAAAAGTAGATTGTGCAATCAACTGCCTTAAGATTTTTGTTAGTTCTTGTTTTGCTTTCTGATTGTCTACTGCATGGTATCAAATTTCCCAAATTATCTGTCACCCCCCTCATTTCCTAATGTAAAAAATGCCATTGTGTGTGTCTGATATGGATGATTGTATGTGTTTCTTATTCTTACTGTTGTGAGATTCATAGCTCCTGTGTTAAATGCGTGCTTTGCTGTTAATCTTTGTGACTCAAAACTGTTTTTTCATGCTGTTTTCACATTTCTAGGGGACTCTTGCTATATATTCACTCAGTTATAATTCAGTTAAGTGTGTTAAGTCTTGTCTTTTTGGAAAGTGTAACAGTGGACCCTATGGTGTGTCAACTCACCCTTGAGGGAAGACATAATTTCCAGATAGAAATATATTTAGTTTTGCTTCTTTAGTTTTGTTTCTCTATTGAGATCATATGGAGGAAAGTAATTTTGTGTTCTTTAACTAGTTTTAAGTATATACTGTTTGAAACGGGGTGATCTAATTCTTAAGTATGTGTGTTCTACCTTCACATTGTTTTATTTGCTTAAAATCTTCCTGACTGTGGGGTAATTGGTTGATACCAGATTCTCCCTCCCTGAATCAAAACACACATGCACATATTAGTACATAACTTCCTATGAAGGACCATTAATTCTGAATTTGAAGCTTTGAGGTAATCTGTTGTTGACCTGCTCTCTTTTTTCTTAGATTTATATTTTTGCAGAGAGGGAAGGTAGTGGTAAATATAGAAACTTTGGGATCTATTCTTTTGAGCTATAACCAAATGGGGAGGACTGTAAGTTGAAAATGAGCCAAAGGGAATGATTTCTCTCATCTTCTCAAGTGCCAAAATACATACACAGGGTATTTTTTCATCCCAGTTGCCAATTTTAGTATTTAAACCTAAAGCATCTTTTTTTTCAGGATGGTTTATTTTCTTTAGTGAAAGTATTTATAATTTGCTAATGTATGTTTTCTGTTCAGCATTTTGTTTTTGGTAGCACATGGTGTTACAGTATTTATATATTTTTAATAGCAATAATTGCCACCCGGTAATAGTTGCCATATTAACCTCCAATTGCTAGTAAATATTTTTAAGTACATAATAGACAGCAATTTAAGGCATAGTGTAGCAGTTTACTGGACCGTTTTAAAGAGCCATTTGTACGTGTGATGAGTTCATAATTTTAAAGAGAAAATAATGTACCTAAGCCTTGCATGCTGCAAAATAATGTTGCTCTGTTACTACTTGAAGTGCTCATTGAGAGGAAGTTAGGTTGGGACTCTTTCTTCTTTGTGAGAATGAAGGCCTTGGGTTGCCTTTAGGACTATTAGTGTTTATTGAGCTTATCCCAGGTACTTGTATAGCTTAGCATTTTCTTTGGAATGTTTTGGTCATTTTTTTCATGATTGTATTAAGTATTTATTTGGAAAAAAAATCTCTTAAGGCATTCCTTTAAATAACATTAGGTTATGGTAGTGGACTATATTAATTAGGTATGTAAGAATGGATTCATCTTTTTTGTTCACTAATTTAGCCTTGTTAATTGTGAGTTAATTGCATTCATCAGACACTTCCAGAGATCTCCTCTACTCTTGAGATTAATAAAGAATATACTCTGTCACCAGTTTGTACTATACGCTATAAATTAAGACAACCATTTGCAAAAGAAGTACATTCTATAGTTATGTTTGCCAGATTATTTAAAATTGAGATGAAACTCAATGTAAATAGTAAAAAGACTGCTTATCTGAATTTTTTTTAGATGAACGGTTAATACAACTGTCAAAAGTTTGATTCAGAGATAGACTAAATGTTTTTCTGAAATGATTTGGCGTATTTTTGATAGAATTATAATGTTCCCTCCTTCAGTAGGAGAAGGTACCGATGTGTTTTTTTTCCCTGAAAGTGGGTGATGTTTATTTCATAGAAACTAGCCAGTGAGAGAGATCAAAGTTTATGAAAATTAGTCATATAGTGGTTGAATATTCAGTATTATTATTACTGAATTGTGCATTGTGGCTATTAAAAATTGAGAAAAAAACTTTCTGCAACATTGTTATTTGTGCATTTGTTTAAAATGTATCATGATCTGCTTTATAAACTCTTTGTGTTGCTAGTATTGGCTACCAGAATTTCTTTCTTTTTTTTTTAAACATTCCTATTTTGAGAAATAACATTTAATAATGCCTTGCAAAGTGAGATAATTAGGTAGCCTAAAAATGTGCTGTGGCATATTGTTAAAAATTTACACACACACACACAGACACGGGTGTGCGTGCATGTTTGTTTCATAGGACTTGCTTAGAGTTTTGGAATTAATGAATCAATATTTGTAATGTGTTCTTGGAATTTTGAACTTTTTTCCCTCTTGAATCATTTAACTTCTTTCTGATCCTGTTCAGATAATTTCCTTTTATAGTATGTGCTTTCATTGTTTATTTGAAAGATTTGAAGGTGTTAGCTTTGTTCTGTTAGGGGAATTCACTTCATTACATAAGGGAGATGATTTTCCATTAATCTTGGTAAATATTAACATAAACGAGGAATTGTAAATTCAGACTCATTTGCATGAATGAAATATGTATGCGCGCCCAGTTTTTGTTTAGTGTAAAGTCACTTATGTACATTACATAGTTTTCTATCTTTAGTTGATATAAAGTCTTAAATTCATTTAAAATGTTGTGGTTGGTGTTTATTTCCAGCACTTCCCTTATTCTACTACAATATTTTATTCTTTGATTTTAAAAATCGACTTGTAGTAAAGATTAGATTTTATCCCCATAAATTGGCTATCATAGTCTTTTAGGAGCGCCTGTTTTTGCTTGCATTTATGTTAGCATGTTTTAGTTATGTTTGTTGGAATAAAGTTGTTTTCCTTTTTTGAGCTAATAAAATGTCTTTCAGAGTATATTTGGATTTGATTCTGGAAAAAAAGAAGAAAGATGACTTTTTATTTTCTTTCTTTATAGATGAGAATTAGGAGAATCAGTTCTAAGGGAAAATGTTATGTCATTGGCATCTTCATACTTTGGGTTATTATATATATTTCTGAATGTTTATTTTCTTATTCTTGGTGAATTGTGGTAGAATCCTATTAAAACTGTATTTTTACTACTGTGAAATAGCACAGAGCCCTGGTTGACAGCTTTCTACATTTTGTACTTTTTCCAGTACAGTGAAATTCCATTACTGTTGAAGGAACCTCCTGAGTTGATTATATTAAACTTTACTTCTTGCCTTTATTTTGCATAATTTATATTTGTAACTTTAGCTTAAGAAATAGGGGGAAGATAAAGAGAATTAGGTAACTTTCAGGTAAATATTCTTTTCTCCTTCATCACTGGATCTCTTTCCTGTAGTAGTTGAGTCATAATTTGTTCTTAATTACTGCATCACTTGGATATATTTAAGACATTTGATATTTAAATTTGAGGAAATGATTTTTTAAAATAAAATAATTGTGAAAAGAATTTTTATAATATTGAGTGGGAATTTCAAAGATTAATCATCAGAAGGGTATATAAAAATCCATGAAAACTGTTGTGATTTTTTTCCCCCCAAAGGGCATTGCTAAGTTTCTGAGGAAGTATTTTCGTATAAGTCACATGAAGCTTCCTCATAGAGTTCTGTATTATTTCATTAAATAGGAAAGATGATTAAATCCATCTGGGTTTAATTTGAGAGCTAATAAGTAAAGTATTCAAAAGAGTATAATTGGTGTGAAAAAACATTTTGTGTTGGCAATTCTCATGATTGAATTTTAATGTTCTAAAGAGAAATAAAGAAAAACATATGTATATCTAACTGAGGAACCAGCTTCTAGTTTATTTATTATTTTTTATTTTTTGCATGTGTATATGTGCCTGGCACAATACTACTCGTCTTTTAAATAGGTCAAATATCACCTCCTCTGTGAAGCTTTCCCTGACTCTCACTGACAGAACTAGTCACTCTTGCTCTGTATGTGTACCTTCTTTTATGTACCTGTGATAAGCACATGAGGTTTTGTAGGGCATTGACCCTATCTCTGCATTCTCTTTAATAGTTAGGCCTTCATTAACTATTTGTTAAATAAATGAATTACTAGACAGCTATTCTCTTACTCCTAAGGGAGTTCTCATTGCTCATTTAGGTCCTATGTTATTTTTCTTTGAACTTAATTTAGGTTTTTAGCTCTGTATTCTGAATATATAATTTCTAGGCTATATGTACTGTGGCTTGGTAATATTTTAGGTGAGTTCTAACCTTTTTTAAAGAGAATTCCAACAGATCAAGAGATGTGTGCTTATCATACATTAACAGAATAGGAATTTAGTATTTTTTCTGTAGTGTGGTAGGCGACCTATAGATTTTGGAACCTGTTAGAGATTTTGTTTGGGGCTTGATCTAGAAGTCCTTCATTTTCATTCTGTAAGCTGTATGGTGGGGCTTTTGCTAAACCCTCATTGTAGGATTACTTTTCATGAGCCCAGCATAATGGGCAGTGAATGGTAATGGGGAAAATTGAGCGGTAGTCACATTTTTTACTAGTAACTAACGAGTCAGATCAGGTTGGTTGCATATGGTTATGTGCCTCAGTTTCTCCTTCAGAAAACTTGGTGGAAATAGGGAGGGCGGGAAATAAGAAAGGTCATTTTTGAGTACCTTTTAAGGAAAGACTAGAGTTTTTAATAGGAAGAGACTTCTAACAAATTACAGCTCAAGTCAGAGAGTCGCCCAAGGCAGTTCACTAGGAAGTTACCGTGGCAAAATTAGTTGTTTTAAGTATGGCAGTTATGTAGTATTTGTACTTGTTTTAGGGGAGCAGAAGATTAAATTGTTCTTGTGTTTTTCCTCATAAATAAGCCATTATTGAGAAGAAAAACTTGAATTTTATCTTTGGATGTTCCAATTTTTCATTTGTATATATGTTTCATAGTTGTCTGTTTTGTCTTTAATATGCTGACTGATTTTGCTTTACCAACCCTAAGCTATGACTGGCTGAGCCTAGAAATTGAACTGTGGCTCTTATTTGGTAGTTTAAGCTATTAATTCCTTGGCAGCTCCAGAGTGCTCTTTGAACTTTAAATAGTGCTTCTATTAACATTTTGAGATTTGTCTCAGGGAACATCAGAAATAGTACTTAATAAATATCTTCTTCTTAAAGACTAAATCATGTTTTAGTGTGACGCACATGTCACAACCCTTACTATATTTTGAACAAAGTATATTCTCAACTACTGGCTAATTTCTATTTTCCATTTAATAATGCAGCAACATCTAAAAATATTGTTTAGACTTTGTCGAAGGAGTGAATTCCCCCACCTCAACTGTAGTTTTTGTATTAGTCAAGTGAAATATGAATAGAGTCCTGCGTTTTTATCCAGAGAATTTTACATGTAGGTGTTTGTCAGGATTCTAAAATACTTAAAAGAGTTAATTTCTAAGTTTTTTTTTCCCATGTAAAACAGCCTTCTGTTGCTACAAATGATTGTTAGCTTATTTATGTTGTGTTGTACTTGATTACTTGTGTTATTTATGGCAACATTTTTATGGGGAACAGTTACTGTTTCTGTGTAGAATGTCAGGCGCACCTTTCTTTTGACTATATAGTGCTGGCAGTCAGAGCAGGCAGTCCCTAAAAACTCTTCCTGGCCCCAGGCAGAGGAAGTGGGGATAGCCCAGCACCTAAGCCCTTTCGTAGGCCTTGGAGAGAGGATTGCTATCAGAAAGAGAGGCTCGAAGAGTGTTGAGAGGTGCAGATTGGCACCCCCCCTCCTAAGGGAAGAATTTTCCCTTCCCCTCCTGCTTCCTCTTTGATACACTTTTATTAAAACTTTGAGAATAGTGGCAGGTCCTGTGATGCCATCAGGAAAATATTTTTGTATTTCTTTGTCCTTTAGCTCTTCCCTTACCTTTTTCCTTTACTCACCACCAGAGGTAAGGTTTCTATTGCTATTTTGTGCATTAAATGAGGACGTCTGAGCCCTAGTGAGATGAAAAAGAGAATTGGGGGTGAGAATGGAAGGGGTAGCCAATAAACTACTATTTAGAAATGTTAATTTCTTATATGTTATATTTGAGAAATTTAGGACTTACAGAATTCATTTTTTTAAAAAAAGATTTTATTTATTTGACAGACACACACAGTAAGAGAGGGAACACAAGAAAGGGGAGTGGGAGAGGGAGAAGCAGGCTTCCTGCTGAGCAAGAGCCCAATGTGGGGCTTGATCCCAGGACTCTGGGATCATGACCTGAGCCAAAGGCAGATGCTGAGCATCTGAGCCACCCAGGCACCCCCAGAATTCATTTTTGAATAATGTATGTACATTAGTAGTGATTAAAATCTGGCTTGGGCTTATAAAAGGGCTAATACTTTGATATGTGGGAAAAAAAGACCTACATACAACATTTAATTTCTAGGGTGCTATATGATGAGTGCAGAGGATGAACATCACTACCAGATAGCATAGGACTTTGTAGCCAGAAAAACTCAGAAGGTAAGTTTTAAACTGGATCTTGAAGGAACTGCTAGGGAGGAATGGAAGGGACACTCTTTGGAAGCTTCGTTGACAATTCTGAGTCTATCCTTGAGAATATTTACTGAAGTGGTACATAGGAGAACACTTCTGATTTATGGTCTCGTTTCTTGGTTTCCTTTTAAAACATTACAAATTGTTGAAATCTGGGGTGCCTTGGTGGTTCACTTGGTTAAGCATGTGCTATTGGCTCAGGGCATGATCTCAGGGTTGTGGGATTGAGCCCCACGTCGGGCTCCCTGCTCAGAAGTCTGCTCTCTCTGCACCCCCTCCTTCCATTTGCACACTCTTTCAAATAAATAAATAAATAAAATCTTAAAAAAGACTTTTGAAATCTAATTTTTGTTAGGTGGAAAATTTGAAGTGTGGGAAGGCCAATTTGGATTAAGAAATGGTGATGTTAAAATAATCAGTTTTCTAAAATAATTCAGTTCTGAACTTTAAAAAAAACCAGTGCTATATTACGCAAAATGCTAATGACTAAAGTGACAAATATTTCAGAAACTGGACAGACGTGAATCTTAAATGAGCAGATGGGATATGAAACTAAAAGCAGGAGATAATCCAAGATGATATAGAAACTATTATGAGAAATGAACTGAGGAAAAACAAGTGTGTTAAATGGTATTACATTTAATAATGTGTTCAAAAGCCTTTCTAGGATTGCTCTCTTACATAGACAAACTAGAATTTTGAACCGTGTAACCCATCCTTCTTTAAATTTTGTGCATTTAAAAAAAAAGTAGCTTTCGGTCCAGGATTACTTCTGAAGCCTAGGCATTTAAGTTATGAATGTATATTTGTGCTTTACAGTTGACTATAATTTGCTTTCTTGGCAATACAAGTAAAGAGAATAATGATTTTTGGAGACAGTCATATTGGATCTTGAAAGGAAGAGGTAAGGAGTGAAAGATGAAGTTTGCTATTTGGATGGCTGGGTGCTTAATTGAAATAGTTAAACATTTGACAGTCTATCCTGTTGAGGGTAGACTCTGGATTCTGGTGGGTTGCAGAATGAGCGAATGGTACACTTTTCAGCTGAAGAAGCTTGATTGTGAAGCAAGCAGGGGTTTGGAAATGGGAAGGGAAAGAGATTGAAAGGTAGACTGAAGAAAATTGTTTAGAATGCGAGAGCCTCATTTATGTTTGTGGATTTAGGAGCAACAATAGTGGAGGGGCAGAAAGAAAGATGGAAGATAGAAGAAAAGTTGTTAGTTGAGGAAAGGAGTCTGGTGGGAGTGGGTAGTAGGAACCGAGGCAATGGCTGGGATTAGTGCTAGAAGAGAGTAAGACCCCTCAAATCAAACATGCGAGGATGTAAGATGTGATTTAGTGTGAAGGAAGGGGAGGACAATCTCAGTTGTAGCTTGAGTGCATTGAGTGCATTTCAAAGATGAGATTTATTGAGCCTGAGCCTAAATAAATTTTTTAAAAAGTAGCTAAGAATTTTTCATTTTACTTGATGTACTTGTTGTAATCAGCCATCTTAATTTTTATTTTCCCTTAATGGTCATTTTAAGTAGGTCAGATATCATCCTCTTAATTTGTACAGTTAAGAATCATCAAGCTAATTCTGAGCTAGTCATACTAGAATAGACACACATTTGCCCAAATGAGAAGTACTCCTAAAAGTAAGCCTCCTTGAAATGTATCAGACACCATTGCCATTGTCCATATTTTTCTGATTCTTTTTCTTTGATTACTTTTAGAGTTGAGTCAGCCACTCCAGAAAAATCTTACTTTAAAGGATGTGTCTTTGGTCAGTGTCTTTTCTTCTCTCTTTATAATTTGCTGTGTTCTGCTTTTTGCTCCAAATTGTTGCCCATCAGCAGTTTAGTAGGTTATCATGGGGATCTTACGATGAACAAAAACCCTGGGAAGAACTCTACTTTTGGATATATGGCATACATACATTGTAGATGTGTGCTAAGAATTCCTGCCCTGTTTGTATACAACTGCCTCCAGGTTCTGAGTCTAGTGGTTCAGTGTACTTTGTTTTCAGACAATTTCAGTGAAGGGGAACTTAGTGGTGTATTAATTTTTAAGATATTGGAACAAATTAAGTGGAGGAGGGATTTTTGGTTTTTGGGGATCAGTTATCATAAAGAGAGAGTACAATTGAGTAGAATTGTAAAGTCGTACCTTGTCTTTCTAGCAAAGGTTGGCTACCATCCTGAGGTCCATTTTAGGAGTGAGACTGCTTTAGTGAGACTGAAGTAATCATTAAGAAAAACCTCGGAACAGGGTGCCTGGGTGGCTCAGTGAGTTAAAGCCTCTGCCTTCAGCTCAGGTCATGATCTCAGGGTCTTGGTAATGAGGCCTGCATCAGGCTCTCTGCTCAGCGGGGAGCCTGCTTCATCCTCTCTCTTTACCTGCCTCTCTGCCTACTTGTGATCTCTCTGTCTGTCAAATAAATAAATAAAATCTTAAAAAAAGAAAAGAAAAGAAAAGCCTTGGGATAAATAAAAAAAGTATCCTGTTGAGATAATCTCTTAAGATTTTAGCAGAAAGTTTGAGACTAAAGTTTTTACCCCGCCTTTTACTGTTGGTTTACTCATTTGAGACTGCCCAGTAAGCCATCTTGTAGTCCAGAAATGCTCTTCGGCAATTAATTCTTCCACTGGTGCAGATTAGGATGAAGAGCGCTCATATGTATTTAGAATTTCACCCTCTTGTGGTCTGCCCTAGTATTCAGTGCAGAGGAGGTATAGAGGGTATTTTAACTGTAACAGTCATGCCTATATTAGTTGGTTAGATTATACGTTGCAGTGGCAAGTGTTTTGGATTCAGGAATATAATGAAATTTTTCTCAGTCAACTTTATTTTTATGTTCTTCAGATTACATGGGTGAATTTATAATTCTCTTTTTAAGTTCTTTTGACATTAAAAAAAAAGGAATTTAGGGGACACTGGATGGCTTAGTCAGTTAAGTGTCCTACTCTTGATTTTGGCTCAGGTCATGAACACAGGGTTTTGAGACTGAGCTCCATTTCAGGCTCTGTGCTGGGTGTGGAGCTTGCTTAAGATTCTCTCTCCCTCTCCTCCTTCCTCCTCCCCCTGCCAAAAGAAAGGATTGAAGTCCTTTAAAAAAATGTGGTGTTACAATCCTAGAGCTATAGATATTTTAGGAACATTTACTTACATGATAATTATTCTCAATAACAGGTACTTTTTAAACTTTATACATATATAAAGCACCTGAGCCGTTTAACATTTAGAAATTCTATCAGAGCATAAATCTACGTTGCAGCTACTGAAGACCATAAATATTTATCTTTTGCAATAAAAGTTCTTATCTAAACTTTACTTACTAAAAACACTTTTTAAAAAATATGTTGGTTTACATACAAAATAAAATCATCTGTGTAGATTGAATCAAGTGTCCTGATCCCAAAGAGATTCAACTCATTATGTGTCTATAAATTACATGAGAGAGATATGTATGAAAATGATATTTTGTTGCTGTTTGGTGATACCATAGTGAAACTGAGCTTTGTAACCCAGACAGATGGTGCTATTCTTGAATCTGTCTACAAGATCCTGTAACATTTAATTAAACAGTAGAATGATTCTCCTGAGAACTCATATTTTGATATGTGTAAGCTAATACACTGGCCTCTTTAGTAAATTTTATAAATATGAGCTGAAAAGTTTTCTACTGAATCTGTTAATATAAATAGCTTGTTTTGGTAGGTTTATTTTGTAATCTCGGAATATTCTGAATGTAAAAATGAATGAAACTCACTAAAAGAGGCACTTATCTTCTAAAGGAGCATTGAGTTTGTGGCCAAACTTTCTCGATACACTGTTAAGAATCCGAAGAGCTGGCTCATCAGTGATGTTGTGTTTAGAAAATTAACACATCCAATCGTTAATCCCATGTTGCATGAGAGCGTGGGTTATTGTCGCTAGAGCAGCTCCTCCCTTAAGGCCCCTGATGCAGTCCAGGGGCCTTACCTTGGTCCAAAAATTTTGCATATTATGATACTTTCCTGAGGCCCTTCAGCATCCCTCTCAATAATATTAGCCCACAAATACAGCAATATTGAGGCATACAAGTTCTTTTTTGGGCAGGGCTGTGGGGGTGCAGGGGAGTGTGTGTGTGAATAAAAATTCGATTCCCCCCCCCAAAAAAAAAGAATCCGAAGAGCTGACTTTAACATATTCCAGAAACTCTGAGAGATTTGGTAATATATGTTAACATTCATTTAGAAAATTACTATTGATTTAGATTCCTTTTGACCCACCTTACATTTTAATATTGGAATTGAAAATAGAAATGTTTTAAACTGCTCAACCTAGTTTTAAAAAATTATGTGGATAGAACTGTATTTTTATAAAAGTTTGATTTCAGTGGTAATTATAGTTGAGATGAGTAAGTTTGTCAATTATATAAATAAAACATATGCCATCCAACATTATTTCTGGACATCCTTGTAAATTATTCTTTCATTAGATGTACTTTTTATTTAATGCCTAGTCTTTAATAGAGGGAAGACAAGACTGAAAAGTGATGTTTGATGCCAAATTGGCTGACATGAAGAAGCTGTAAGTTTATTCTGTAGGGGGGGGGGGAGTAGAAGCCTGAAGGGTTTTAAGGAGGATAATGACATGATCAGATGTATGTTTCAGAGAGAAAACTCATGTGGGCTCTGTGGAGTGTAGATTGTAATAGGGAGAAACCAAAGGCAGTGAGAAGGCTCCTAGAATGGGTTAGGTGTGAGAAATCATGCAGGGCTAATAGGAGTGGAAAGAGATAAATGGATCGAATGATATTTTGGAGGTACGACTGATAGGACTTGGTGACCAATTACATATGTCATGGGAGAGGAACCAAATGGCAAACAGATGTGTTCTTTTTTGGTCTTACGGGCATTTGCACTCTTGAGTATGTAAAACAAGGAGGAAGAGTTGGAAGCATCCATGTGCTGTAGTTGTTAGCAGAAGACTTAGGCTTTGATCACAGGTCAAACTTTTTACTGAGCCTGGTCCTTGCTGTTAAGTCCTACAGAACTCAAAAAGTTTTAAAATAATTATGGACAGGATCTTGGGGCAAAAAGGCAGGCTTAGTGAAAAGAAAGTAAAAAACATTTACATCTATAACCAGCCTGTTGTCAGAAAAGATTTGAGGCAGTAAGAGGAAGAGTTCTTTCTCAAGTTGAGAGTGAGATTGTAAGAGGAAGGAGGGGGGAGAAAAAAAAAAACACGGGAAGAAGGGAGAAGGCAGGGCCGGTAGGGTGGATGGAAAAGGGCCTTTGGAGAGGTGTGGGTAGTGATGGAGGTGGAATTAATATTTTGGTAGAGGAAGAGCTCATGAGACTTTGATGATCAGAAATGTGCATGGAGAAACCCTGACAGGAAGAAAGAAAATAGAGGTGGGGGGGTACCCTAACAGCAGTGGGTTTATTACATAGCCTTTATTACATAGAGCCTTTGCTTCTAATAGTGGTAAACTCAGGAAGCAGATTACATATTTTCTCCGCAAATCTGCTTTGGGATGTTTTCATTGATTTTTTTTTAAAGGTGTTGGTTATATTCCATATTGGTGGTATTTTTGATATGAGGAGGAAACAGACTTGTAACCCCGTTTTTCTTCTTGCCTTTGTGGAAATTGCCAATTTGTAGGAATTGGTATGTGAATAGAATAGAGAAGAAGATATTTGTGAAGACTCCAGTGTGTGTTTTTGGTGCCTCTTCCTTTTTGAGTTCCTTTAAATTTTTATTTCTACCATTCTGTTTTCCCTCAGTACTTAGCTTTTTGATTGTATAATATTTTTATAGGTGTTGAGGGTGTGATTGTTATGCCATGTCATGTCTTTACCTCACATTTTGGGGAAAGTTTTCCCTTCCTCCGTCCCTCTCTGCTGGTCCCTCCATACCCCTTTCCTTTTTCAGCACATTCCTGGGCTTTTTGGACTGTGGAGCCTTCCCTGCCTGTGCTGCCCTTTTACTTGGCATTGCCACTTCTCAGTGAAAGTGCTAAAATGTACACATGCGCTTAAAACTCTTTGATGTAATCTCTGTGGTGTGATGGGGATCCTCTCGTGTTGTTCTGAGTGCACTTACTGGCACAGCATGTGTTCTCCATTGTCAATTGGCTATAATTCATTCAGCTTTCCCATGTGGGCAGATTTTTCACTTGACTACCCTGAAGGTGGAGAGTTGGCATTCTTGTAGTTGTCATTTTCCTTTAATTTCTCTCCAAGTGTGGTAGTAATTAATGAAATATGAAATATTTCTAAGGAATGTAACTTCCAAGAAATTAAAACTATAAAAAATGAAAACAGTCAGTCCATTAGATCAGATTTACCCCAGCTCTTACATTCTTGTTAATGTTCCCATTTGTGTATGTAGAGGTAATCACAGTATAAATATAGTTTGTTATTTAGCTGAATTCACTCACACATTTTCCATGTGGTTAACAGTTTTATAGTTATAATTTTTAAAATTGTGCATTTTATATATTTAATAAAAATTATGTAATTAGTTTCAAATTCAAATAATATTCAAATAATAAAATGTGAAGGTTCCCTGCCCCCATGGGGAAGTAATTACCAGTAGTTTAATTTTCATTATTCTAGAGTTTTCCTTTTGTGTACGTTTGCGTCACGTATACATATGCAAGTTCAAAATTTTTTTTTATTAAACATGTGTAAATCATGTGGAAAGAACCTTCATGACACAATGAACACCCATGTGCCTGAGACCCAGAGTAAGAAAAAGAACATTTTACCCTTTGCATAGTCTCGTGCTGCCCTTCTCTTTCCATTCTTCCTTCTCCCGTCAGAGGTTAACAGCTATCCTGAATTTTGTGTTTATCTTACCATATTTTTTTTCTTTTATCTAAGCTGGTTGTGGAGCCAAATACAGGGCTTGAATTCATATCCTTGAGATCAAGATGTACGCTGAGATCAAGTGTTGGACTCTTACCTTATTTATTTTATTTATAATTTATTATTTTATTTTACTTTATTTATTTATTTTATTTATCTTATTTATTTTATTTTATTTTTTTAAAGATTTTATTTGCCAGAGGGAGAGAGCATGTGCACACAAGTAGCAGGATTGGCAGGCAGAGGGAAAAGCAGGTCCCCCATTGAGCAAGGAGTCTGATGCGGATCCTAGGATCCTGACCTGAGCTGAAGGCAGATGCCTAATTGACTGAACCACCCAGCCATCCCTCTTTATGTATCTAAAAATTTTTTTTAATTATGTATGTTTAGGATGTGTGTGTATATATAGTTTTGCATGTTTTTGAGCTTTTTATAAGTGGAATATACTATATTCTTTTGCAACTTGCTTATTTTTATTTATTTTTTTATTGTGTTATGTTAGTCACCATAAAATACATCATTAGTTTTTGATGTAGTGTTCCAAGATTCATTGTTTATGTACAACACCCAGTGCTCCATGCAATACGTGCCTACCTTAATACCCATCACCAGGTTCACCTATGCCCCCACCCGCCTCCCCTCTAAGACCTTCAATTTGTTTCTTGGAGTCCACAGTTTCTCATGCTTCGTCTCCCCCTTCAGTTTTCCCCCAGTTCACTTTTCCTTTCCTTCCCCTAATGTCCTCCTTGTTATTCCTTATGTTCCACAAGTAAGTGAAACCATATGATAATTGACTTTCTCTGCTTGACTTATTTCACTTAGCATAATCTCCTCCAGTCCTATCCATGTTGATGCAAAAGTTGAGTATTCATCTTTTCTGATGGCTGAGTAATATTCCATTGTATGTATAGACCACATTTTTATCTATTTGTCTGTTAAAGGACATCTTGGCTCTTTCCACAGTTTGGCTATTATGGACATTGATGCTTTGAACATTGGGGTACATACAGCCCTTCTTTTCACTACATCTGCACTAATTACACTAGTGCAATTGCAGGGTCATAGGGTAGCTCTATTTTTAATTTTTTGAGGAATCTCCACACTTTTCCAAAGTGACTGTACCAACTTGCATTCCCACCAACAGTGAAAGAGGGTTCCCCTTTCTCCACATCCTCTCCAACATTTGTTGTTTCTTGCCTTGTTAATCTTTGCCATTCTTACTGGTATAAGGCGGTATCTCAGTGTGGTTTTGATTTGAATTTCTGTGATGGCTAATGACGATGAGCACTTTTTCATGTGTCTGTTAGCCATTTGTATGTCTTCATTGGAGAAGTGTCTGTTCATGTCTACTGCCCATTTTTTTTTTTTGACATGATTATCTGTTTTTTGGGTGTTGAGTTTGAAAAGTTCTCTATAGATCTTGGATATTAGCCCTTTGTCTGTAGTGTCATTTGTAAATATCTTCTCCCATTCTGTGGGTTGCCTCTTTGTTTTGTTGGCTGTTTCCTTTGCTGTGCAGAAGCTTTTTATCTTGATGAAGTCCCAAATTTCATTTTTGCTTTTGTTTCCTTTGCCTTTGAAGATGTGTCTTGAAAGAAGTTGCTGTGGCTGGGGGTGTCTGGGTTGCTCAGTTGCTAAGTGTCTGCCTTGGACTCAGGTCATGATCCCAGAGTCCCAGATTGAGTCCTGGGATCGAACCCCGCACTGGGCTCCCTGCTCAGCGGAAGGTTCTCCCTGTCTCATTCTTCCTGCTTGTGTTTCCGCTCTAGCTGTGTTTCTCTCTGTCAAATAAATAAATAAAATCTTAAAAAAAAAAAAAAAGTTGTTGTGGCCGATGTCCAAGAGGTTACTGCCAATGTTCTTCTCTAGGATTTTGATGGATTCCTGTCTCACATTGAGGTCTTTCACCCATTTTGAGTTTATCTTTGTGTCTGGTGTAAGAGAATGATTGAGTTTCATTCTTTAATACATAGCTGTCCAATTTCCCCAGCAAAATTTATTGAAGAGACTGTCTTTTTTCCACTGGATATTTTTTCCTGCTTTGTTGAAGATTATTTGACCATAGAGTTGAAGGTCCATATATGGGCTTTCTACTCTGTTCATTGCTTTATGTGTTTGTTTTTGTGCTGTCTTGGTGATCACAGTTTTGTAATAAAGCTTGAAATCAGGCAGCGTGAAGCCCCCAGCTTTGTTTGTCTTTTTCAACATTTCCTTAGCGATTTGGGGTCTCTTTTGGTTCCATACAAATTTTAGGATTGTTTGTTCCAGCACTTTGAAAAATGCCACTGGTATTTTGATCAGGATGGCATTGAAAGTGTAGATTGCTCTGGGTAGCATAGATAGTTTATTTCCTCTTTCTTTCTTTCTTTCTTTCTTTCTTTCTTTCTTTCTTTCTTTCTTTCTTTTTTTTTTTTTAGCATAGACATTTTAACAATGTTTATTCTTCCAGTCCATGAGCATGGAATGATTTTTCCATCTTTTTGTGTCTTCTTTTTCTTTCATGTGTGTTCTGTAGTTCCTTGAGTATAGATCCTTTATGCAACTTGCTTTTTAAGTTTAATAGTACATTCTAACAATGTGTACTTATAATTCACTCCTACACCTGTTAATGCATTCTGTTGATGATGGTCATATTTGTAGTTTAAAAAATCATGGGGGCTGATTCTCCAGCTTCTTCTATAACATGCTTTTTCTGCTTTACATTGTCTGAAGATATTTTAAAGTCAGCAAATTTAGATATACCTCATTTTTTCTGTTTTTTTCAACAATTGGTGTCTTGTATTATAGGATGAATGCACTATTGCTTGACCATCAGCTTTGAGAAACATCGTTTTCACTTTTTTTCTGAATTAGTACAGTTATGCATTAAGTTTTGATAGTTATAGACATAATTTTTTTTAAAAAGTGTCAGTTTCCATTCCTATGGACAATATGTAAATGTCTATGCTTTCTGTATTCAGGTCTAATGAAACTTACTTAAATTTTTTTCTACTCTGTGTATGAAATATCTCAGTATTTTAGTTTTCATTTATTTTTAATGAGGTTATGAGCATCTTTTCATATATGTGGGTATGCATATTCTGCGACTTTTCTTATTTTTTAAAAGCCTTTAATCTCTAAAAAGCCTTTTTGTTTTCCTATTTAACATTGTCAGTCGTTAATGGGAATCTGTATTTCAAGTCAGATCTTACATGTTGTACGTATTTTTAGAGCTGTTGCTGTTTCTAAAAGGGCTTATTAAACGCCTGAAACTGTCTAGTTGCTTGCCCCTTCATGCATTTTCTCATCAAGGTTCTGATGGGGTAATACTGTTCCCATTTCTCAGATAAACCGAAGCAAGAATTTTAAGTAATGTGACCAATGTCACACGGCCAGCAGATGATGGAGCTGTGTCACTGACTTCAGAGCCTAAGTGCCCTTAACTAATGCATAGGTATTGTATGCTCTTCTTTCTCCTATCTAAATCCTTGAAGGGCTTCTGTGACGCTCCTCCTAGCTATTGCAAGCATTATTGGACTCTTTCTTTTCTGAGCCTTTTAAAAATTAACAGTGTAGAGCATATAATACAGTGTAAGCATGAAGGTAGTAATCACTGGAGCATATGGATTTGCCTGAGATTAATGGAGTGATAATACAGTTTACATTTTTTTAAAGTTTCCTCAGAGATTAATGGCGTAATAATGCAGCTTAAAATTTCTTCCCACAGATAGGGAGATTTTTTTCTTTTAGAATGCTTTATTCCAAATCAAGGAATCATTGGGAAATGAAAAAGTAGGATAGTTTATTGTTTTGATCAATGACTGGGGCAAAATAAAACCTTGTAACTGCACAGTCTCAAAAGAAAAAAAACCCAAACAATTTATACGAGCTTCTTGGTGGCTCAGTAGCTTAAGCATCCAACTCTTGATTTTGGCTGAGGCAGTGATCTTGTGGTCGTGAGATTATCCCGCCATGCCCGTTCTCTCTGATAAGTAAATCTTTCAAAAAAAATTTATCACTTTACTAAAAGTCATTTAGTTTTTTAAAAATAAAAAAGCTGGAATGCTCACACCAAAAATGACTTAGAATAGTACCATAATCATGTGTTTGTTAAAAACTAGACAAATAGCTTAAACAAGATAGAAGTTAATTTCTTTGTTATTTGTAAGCAGCCTGGAGGCGGGCATTTAAGAACTGGTTTGGTTGCTTCTCAGTCATCAAGTGTCCCAGGCTTTTTCTTGTTACTCCCTCATCTTTAGTTTATCACAAGAAGTAGCATATTGGGGGTACCTGGGTGGCTCAGTCCTTAAGCGCCTGCCTTCGGCTCAGGTCATGGTCCCAGAGTCCCGGGATTGAGCCCTGCATCGGGCTCCCTGTTCGGTGGGAAGTCTGCTTCTCCCTCTCTCACTCCTGCTTGTGTTCCCTCTCTAGCTGTGTATTCTCTCTGTCAAATAAATAAATAATATCTTTTAAAAAAAGCATATTGTCCAAGATGGTTGTTCAAACTCTCGTCCATCATGGTGGCATGCTACATTGGAAGGAGTAGGGGAGGTGGGAAGGACATGAAAAAAATTAACTGAAAATTGACTTCTCCTTTTTAAGAAAACTTCTTCCAAGTTCCTTATAACACTTTGTCACACTTGGGAAAGTTTTAAGTGAGCATATTGTTTGCCTCAGTAATACAGAATGTATGTTACCATGGAGGAAGGAGCCGTTCATGTTTGGGTAGTCAACTAACAATGTCTGCTATAGAGAGAAAATGATAGAAATTATTGTTTATAGTCTTATTATTGTAGCTGGACAAGAAATCATCCTAATGACACTAATGAACTTCATTAAATAGTTAAGTTACCAGAAATTTCACAAGAGTTCTCTTTTAGTTAAGGTTAATAAATAAAAATCATTAACCAGTGTTCTGATGTACTTAGTCATGAAAAAAATTTTTTTTAAAACATTGTATACTTTTCTAACTTTTAAGATTTTATTTATTTCTTTGACAGAGAGAAACACAGGTAGAGAGGGAACACAAGCAGAGGGACTGAGAGAGGGAGAAACAGGCTTCCCGCTGAGCAGGGAGCCCGATGTGGGGCTTGATCCTGGGTCTCCAGGATCATGACCTGAGCCGAAGGCAGTCGCTTAACCAACTGAGCCACCCAGGCACCCCGAAAAACATTGTATACTTTTCTATAAGAGATCATAGTTAGGGAGACGAGCAAGATGGTAAGATGATATTTTGGCTATATAAAAAACAGGTTATTGTTCTTTGGGAGATTTTTTTCCCCAATTCTTCCATTAGTACATAAAGTTTTGATTATAGAGATATAATTTACCTACAATAAAGTGAACCCATTTTAAGCAAGTAAGTAGTTTGATGAGTTTTGACACATACACCTATGTGAACCCACCACTGAAACCAAAATAGAAAACGTCTGTGATGCACCCCCATCTCCACATAACCACTATTCTGTTTCTATAGTTTCATTTCATATTTCAATTTCATATAGATGCAAATCTTCTAGATTTTTTAAAAATCAGTGTAATATAGGATATAGTCTTCTGTGCCAAGCTTCCTATTGTTGTTTAAATAGGTTATTCTTTTTAATGCTAAGTCATAATCTCTTACATTGATATACCACAGTGATTATGAACATTTATGTACTGGTTTTATGGGGGACATATGTTTCTATTTCTGTAAATAGGAGTGCAGTTGCTAAATCATGTGGGAAACATAGGGTTCACTTTATAAAGAACTGTTAAAGTTTTCAAATACGGTTGTATCATTTTACATTTCCACCAGCTGTATGAAAGTTCTAATTGTGATTCCAAGGTAACAAAGATTTTCTCTCATCATTTCTTTCAGAAGTTTTGTAGTTTTAATGGTTAAGTTTAGGTCTTAAGTGATCAAGTGATCCATTTTATGTGTGTGTGTGTGTGTGTGTTTGGTGGTATAAGGTGGGGTTGAAATTCTTTTGGTATGTGGGTATTTAGTTTTTCTAGCATTATTTGTTGAAAAGACTGTACTTTTCTCATTGGATTACCTTGGCATCTCTGTCAAAAATCATTTGAAGGGGCGCCTGGGTGGCTCAATTTGTTGAGCATCTACCTTCGGCTCAGGTCATGATCCCGAGGTCCTAGGATCAGGTCCCACATCCTGCTCCCTGCTCAGCAGGCAGTTTGCTTCTACCTCTGCCTGCCACTCCACCTGCTGTGCGCGCGCTCTCTCTCTCTCTCTTAAATAAATAAAATCTTTATTAAAAAATCATTTGAATGTGTTGGATGTATGTGTTTATGTTTATGCATAAGCTTATTTCTGAATTTTGTATTCTATTCCCTTTGATCTATAGGTCTCTTTTGCCGGTACCACACTGTTATGATTACTGAAATTTTATAGTATGCCTTGAAGTCTGGGCAAATTCTCTGACATTGTTCTTTTTCAAAATTGTTTTGGCTCTTCTGGGTATTTTGCATTTCAGTATAAGTTTTAGAATCAACCTGTCAATTTTTCAAAAAGATCCTGCCCAGATTTTATTGTAATTTCACTGAATCTGTAGATCAGATTGGGAAGAATTAACCTGTTAACAATTTTAGGTGTTCCAGTTCACGAACATGGTCTAGCTTCCATTTCATTTCTCTTTCCCTTTTTTCTCTTTTTCTCTTTCTTTTTCTCTTTCTCTTTCTTTCTTTCTTTCTTTCTTTCTTTCTTTCTTTTTCCTTTCTCTCTTTTTCTTTCTTTTAGATCATTAATTTTTGTCAACATTGTTTATAGTTTTTGGTACTGGTCTGGAGCATATGTTATCAAATTTATCCCTAAGTAGCTCATATATTTCAATGTTGTTTTAAATGGCATTGTTTTAAAATATTATTTTATAATACTCTACTTTTTCATGTTAGTATTTAGAAATACAATTAAGTTTTGTATATTTCTCTATATACTGCAACTTTCCTAAACTCAGTTATTAGTTGTAGTATCATTTTTGTAAAGTCCTTGATGTTTTGTAAATGTACGTGGTGATGTCTGTGAATAAAGATGGTTTTATATCTTCCTTTCCATTTCTGTGCCTTTTACTTATTTTTCTTGCTTTATTGCATTGGTTAGGAGGTATAGTACAAAGTTGAATAGCAGAGTGTACTTCCTTGCTTTGTTACTCATGTTAGGTGGGAAGTATTCAGTATTCTATTATTAACTGTGATATTAGCTGTGGTTTTGAACATCTTTTGAATCGGGTTGAGGAAGTTCCCTTTAATTCCTTGTTTACTTAGTTTGACCACGAATAGGGGTTGATTTTGTTAAATGTTTTTCTGCCTCTATTGAGATGATTACACGTTTTGTTCTGTTAATATTTTATTAATGGGTTTTTGAACTCAATTTGATTCAGTTACATTGATGGGCTTTTGGACTCACTCAGCTGAAACTGAATTTCCAAGATATACTCCATGGGCAGGGTTTGTTATCATTTTATGTATCATTGAATCAGATTTGTTAATATTTTGTTAATATTTTTTAAAATTTATGTTAATGAAGAATTACGTGTAGATTTCTTACAAAGTTTTTGTCTTGTATTGGTAATGTTAGTCTCATAAATGATTTGGGAATTAGCTCCTTTGTGTTCTGAAATTAGCTCTTTTGTGTAGGGTTGGTGGTATTTCATTCTTAATTTGATAGAATTCACTAGTGAAGCCATCTTGGCCTCGGAGAATACTTTGTAGGAAGGTTTTAAATTATGAATTCCATTTCTTTAATAGATATAGGGCTATTCAGGTTTTTAACTTTTTTGTTTTTAGTTTGGTAATTCTCTTGAAGTATTTGTCCATGTAATCTAAATAGTTGTATTTATTGGCATAAGGTTGTTTATAATAATTCCATTATCTTTTCATTGTCTCTAGGATGTGAAATAATTCCTCCTCTTTCATTCCTGATCTTGGTAATTTGTCTTTTTTTTTTTTTTTTTTTTTCCCTCCTGATTAACCTTGAGAAGTTTGTCTATTTTATTGATTAAAAAGACAACAACAGGGCACACCTGGTTGGCTCAGTTGGTTAAGCATCTGCCCTCAGCTCAGGTCATGATCCTAGGGTCCTGGGATGGAGTCTTGTATTGACCTCCCTGCTCAGTGGGGAATCTGCTTTTTTATTTTATTTTATTTTATTTTATTTTATTTTATTTTATTTTATTTTATTTTATTTTATTTTATTATTTTATTTTATTTTATTTTATTTTATTTTTTTTATTTATTTTATTTTATTTTATTTATTTGACAGAGAGATCACAAATAGGCAGAGAGGCAGGCTGCGAGAGAGGAGGAAGCAGGCTCCCTGCTGAGCAGAGAGCCCGATGCGGGACTCAATCCCAGGACCCTGAGATCATGACCTGAGCCAAAGGCAGAGGCTTAACCCACTGAGCCACCCAGACGCCCCAAGAATCTGCTTCTTCCTGCCCCTCCCCCCTGGTTGTGCTCCCTACTGCCTCAAATAAATAAAATCTTTAAAAACAAAAAACCAAAAACAAACCAAACCAAAAAAAAAACCCAAACAAAAACAACAGCTTTTTTACTTTATTGGCTCTCTGTATTGTTAGTCTGCTTTAAATTTAATTCTTCTCTTTTCATTATTTTCTAACCTCAATTTACATTTGGTTTAAATTATGCTTTTAGCTTCTGAAGGGAGAATTTTGGAGCAATTTTACACCTTTCTTTCTTTCTACTATAAATATGAAAACTACAGATTGCTCTTTGGGCACTGTTTTACTTGTATACCATTTTTATGTATTTTGCTTTAATAATCAGTCAATTCAAAACATTTTCTACTTTCCCTTGTGATTTCCTTTTTGTCTTATATGTTAAAGGTATTATTTAATTTCCAGATTTTATGGGAAGAGGGAGTGTTCTAGATATTTTGTTACTTTCTAGTTTAAATGTATTCAGAAATTTCTATTTTAAAAAATATATTGGGGCTCCTTGCTGGCTCATTTGGTTAAGTGGCTGCCTTTGGCTCAGGTCATTATTTCAGGGTCCTGAGATCAAGCCCCACATTGGGCTCCCTGCTCAGTGGGAAGTTTGCTTTTCCTTTTCCCTCTCCTGCTCCCCTCTGCTTGTGCTCATGTGCACTCTCTCTCACAAATAAATGAATAAAACTTAAAAAAATATATACATTGGTATTTATTTTATGGCTCAGCATATTTCTCTTGGTGAATGTTTCATATGAATTTGAAAAACTTGTGTATTCTGTTGAGTGTATTATTTTCATCATTCTTACTATTTATAAATGTCAGTTTGGTTATGTTGGTTGATAGTGTTGTTCATGTTCTCTGTACCTTGTGATTTTCTATTTTTCCTATCAGTTGCTGAGAGGAGGCCTGTTGAAATCTTTTAATTATAATTCTGGATTTGTCTATTTCTCCTTTTAGATATATCAGTTTTTGCTTTATATATTTTGGAGCTTTGTTGTTAGATTCCTGCACATTTGGGATGTATGTCTTCTTGAAGAATTGACACTTCTCTCATTTCAAAATTTCCCTCTTTATTCCTTTATAATCCTCTTGGGGTCCACTTTGTTATTAATCTAGCTATTTTAGCTCTCTTATTTGTAATTGTAACTTGTTTTTATATTTAAAGTACATTTCTTATGGGCAGTATATACTTGGGCCTTTTAAAATTTTACTTATTCTAAGAATTGAGTTTTTTTTTTACTTGTAATGGTTAGACTATTTGTGTTTAGTGTAATTGATGATTGTGTTTAAGTCTACTATCCTGGCATTTCACCCTGTCTATCCCATGTGCTCTTTGTTCCTTTTTTTATTCTTTTTTCCTGTCTTTGTGTATTTTAAAAAAAGATTTTATTTACTTATTTGAGAGAAAAAGAGTGAGAGAGTGAGGGAGAAGCAGACTCCCTGCTGAGCAGGGAGCTAGAGTCTAGGACCCTGGATTTAGGACCTGAGCAGAGGCAGGTGCTTAACCGACTGAGCCACCAGGTAACCCTTCCTGCCTGTTTCTGGATTATTTGAGTGTTTTCTTATGATTCAGTTTTATCTTCAGTATTGGCCCCTTAAATAAACTCTGTTTTACTTTTTAGGGACTGGTGAAAGGCTTATAAAATGCACCTTTAAGTTATCATAGTCTACAAGTATTACTAAATTTCATTTATAATGTAAAAAACCTTTAGAACAGTATACCTCCATTTTCTCTTTCTGACTTTTGTGCTACTATTGTCATATGTTTTTCTTCTATATCTGTATACAATCTGTGATGCATTATTTTTGCTATAAAGAGTTGATTTGTGGGGCGCCTGGGTGGCTCAGTGGGTTAAAGCCTCAGCCTTCGGCTCAGGTCATGATCTAGGGTCCTGGGATCAAGCCCCACATCAGGCTCTGCTCAGCAGGGAGCCTCCCTCCCCCCCACCCCCTGCTTGCCTCTCTGCCTACCTGTGATCTGCCTCTCTGTCAAATAAATAAATAAAATCTTTAAAGAAAAAATGAAGAGTTAATTTGTTTTAAAGAAATTAAAAAATGAGAAAACAACTGTTTTATATTTATATATTAACTATCTGTGGTGCTCATTATTCTTCTCTATGGATCCAGATTTCCATCTGATACTTTCTTTGTACCTGAAGAACTTTTAAAAAAGCATTCATTCTAGTTATATTTATTACAGTGGAGTTCCACTGGTTTCTGTTCATCTAAAAAAAGTCTGTATTTTACCTTTACTTTTGGAAAGATACTTTTGCTTGATCTGGAATTCCAGATGTGGGCATTTATTACCCCCTTTTCAGCATGTTCTGTTGTTTCCTGGTTTGCGTATTTTCTGTGGAGAATTCTGTTGTAAATATTGTCCCTTGTTTTTTCTTATTTAGTGTGTCTTTTTTCCGTGTTGACAGCTTTTAAGATTTTATTTTTTAATCACTGATGATCAGGAATTTAATTTAGTTTTTTTTTTGTTTGTGCTCTTGGGTTCACAGAAGTCTTTGAGTGAAATATATTTTTCTCATGAAATTTGGAGACAATTTGGCTACATTCAAAAACTTTTTCTTATCCTCCCTTCGACCCTTCAACCTTTACATTCTGGGATTCTAATTACATGCATGCTAGAGTGCTTGATACTGTTCTGCTTTTGGATTCATTCTTTCAGTTTTAAAAATTTCTTTGTTCTTCAGCTTGTACAATTATATTGTATGTTGTCAAGTCCCCTAGCTTTTTTTTTAAAATTGGGACTGTGCTTAATTTACTGTTAAACCTATTCCATTAATTTTTTTATTTCATATTTTGTGTCTAGAAATTTTTATGCTTTTATAATTGTCAGTTTTTATTGTTTATGTTTTCCTTTCAATTCTTGATCATACTTATAATAGCTGTTTTAAACTGATTTTTAATTCCATCATCACTTTCATTTCTGGGTTTTTTTCTCTTCAGTGATTTTTTTCCTGACCATGAGTCTCCTTTTGCTACATCTTTAAATGTCTGATATCCTTTTATTGGGTTCTGGATATTGTGATAATTATGTTGTTGAAAGTCTGGATTTTATTTTTGTCCTGTAAAGAGTTGAATTTTGTTTTGGCTGGCAGTTAACTTGTGGATGAGATGATTCCCACAATCATTATTTGGGAATAATATGATAACTAATCATATTCCCATGATCATTATTTTTGAGACTCGATTATTTGGGTGGGTTAAAGCAGTCTTTATGCTAGCATAGGCATAGTTTCTTTCTTTTGAGGCATGGCCCTTTTGTGGTCTCTATTTAATGCCCACGATGTTTAACAGTGTATTTTCACCCTGACTGTTGAATTACACTGTCTTCTAGCTTTGTGTGAGCTGTTGGAGTGATAACCCTCTAGTAATTCTTTGCCTGGCCTCACGGAATTTTGCTCTTTGAATGTGTAGCTTCGTGTGTGTAGGAATTTTCACAAGAACCCCTGTCAGATCTCTAGAGCTCTTTTTCTATAGAACTTTCTGGTGATCTGTTCTCATAAATTCCAGCTGCCTCAGCCTTTGCAGGGCCTACTTCATTTGTTTTCCTTCACTCAGAGATCCTAGTTTGTGCAACCTTTGTTTAGTGTTTTAATAGTTTCATATTTTTTTTGTCTAGTTGTTTATAGTAAAAGGAAGTTATGGTACTTCTTATATTTTAAATGTCATATTTGCCTATGTATGTTATCCTAGTTCAGGGATCAGCAGAAGGATTAGAGAGTTATTTCAGGCTTGTGGGTCATATAGTCTCAGTTGCAGCTATTCAGCTCTATAGTTGTGGTGTGGAAGGAACAACAGACAATATGTAAGTAATGGGTAAAGTTGTACGGATAAAACTTTATTATATAAACAACTGGTCAACCCATGGGGTATAGTTTGTCAGCCCCTTGAATTAGTTGACTGAGATACAAATGTAGAAGCCCAAAATCTTATGATTGGAAGAAAAGGACCTTTGAGATTCATATTTCAGGTTTGAAAGGAATCTTATAAATTCATATTGTCCAACCAGTCCTTTGATGTTTGAAGCCACATCCAATATTAATTAATATTATTAATATTAATTATAACAATGTTTAATATATTAATATATTAATACTAAAAGCCTCTCCATAACACCTCATATCTGTGCTTCTTAGGGATCTCAGCCAGGGATTCTTTCTTGAGAAAGCTCTCACTGTTGTTTTAATCACCATTCTGTACTATCACTTGGTCTGTGCTGAGCAAATCTAATTCATCTACCTCATATGAGTCTTTCATATAAATTGAAGACTTCATAGATTTCGTTAGAATGTTAAGTCCATATTAAATTCGTTCAGCTTACTTTCACTGTGCCTTTATTCATTCATTTTTTTTGCTGACATGTTTATTTGCTTGAAAGGATTGAACATGAGGCCATATACCCTCTGGCTGTATGACATGTTTAGATTTCCTAGTCTCCTGTCTTCCAGTTTATCTAGATTTCTCTCAAAGTATGGAGCTGGGAGCTGAAAGCCAGTATTGACTAGTGACTTGCTGTGTAAGAGCCATTGTGTAGGATCTAGGTACTGTGTTTTTATTAATATTGCTTAAGATGGCAGTAACTTTTTTAGTAGCTATTTCACATTGTTTAATTATATTAAACCAACTGTCAGATAAAATTTTGGGGCTCTTTCCACTCACACTTGTGCTAAACCAGCTTCCTATTTCTTATCTATATGTTTGAATTAATATTGATAAACTGAGGGCTGAAAATGAAATTACAATTCAGGAAAAAAGTTATGAATCAGTAAATATACATATGTTAGAAAGCATCTTTGATATACAACTTCATTGTATGGAGAGTTATATTGTATTTCTCACAATATGGAAATAATGTGTTAGATGGGCATCACATGGGAGGCCCAGTGTCCTATTGCCCTCAGCCCATCTGCAGAGGGAATAAATCCTTAGCAAGCTGCTTATTAGCTATGGGTAGGAAGAGTTGAGCAGACCTAGGTTGAAGGGAACATGCAGCTGGAAGTAGATCTTTGCTTAATTGAAGTTTTTTGTTGTTTGTTTTTATTTATTTTATTTTTTTATTTTAATTTTGATTTTATTTTATTTATTATTTTTTTTTAGAGAGGGAGGAGGGAGAGGCAAAGGGAAAAGGAGTGGAGTGCCTGGGTGGCTCAGTCTGTTAAGCATCTGTCTTTGGCCCAGGTCATGATCCCAGAGTTCTGGGATTGAGTCCTGCATTGTGCTCCTTGCTCAGTTGGAAATGTTACCCACCCTCTGCTTTGTGCTCTCCTCTCTCTCTCTGTCAGATAAATAAGATCTTAGGGAAAAAAAAGGGGAGGGGGGAGAGAGAATCTTAAACAGGCCCTATGCCCAGCATGGAGCTTGAGTTTGAAGAGCTCGCTTTTGAAGAGTGATGTGGGGATCTCTTCACCACTCTTCTCCTCATTCGAAAGTGCCGACGCCTTCCCCACCTTCTGGACCCTGACTGTTGCTGGGGCCGGCTCCCAGCACCCTTTGGTTTTTTGGTTAGCTTATTCTTCAGTGTTAACATTCGTTTGATTATGTTAATGCATGGCTGGGCCTTCTTGTATACTCTGATTGCTTTATCTTTTCTACATAATTTTGAAGATAGTAAATACCTTTTTTCTTTTTTTGACTGTTTACCTGTAACCATCTGATCATCCCTGTTATTTTAGGAATTCATTTTGCTCTGTCCCATGTTGGATCTGTTTCCTGGATCTCATGGCTTACATGGTTTATTCTCTCTTTTTAGAGATGGGATATATCTCCAATAGCTTCCTGAGAAACAGTGTTAATTTTTAAAAAAAATTATTCTATTTCTGCACTTGATATTTTAGATTGACATAGATATCTGGTTTGGAAATACTTTTCCTGTAGAATTTTGAAGTTATTGCACCATTGCCTTCTTGCTTCTGGTATTGCTGTTATGAAATTAGAAATCTTTTTGATTTTTGATTCATTGTGATCTCTTTATACAGTGTGGAAGCTTTGAAGACTTTCTCTTTGCAGTGTGTTGAAAGTTTATATGCTTCCTTTGACTCTCTTTTAATCTATTGTTCTGGGTATTTGGAGAGCCCTTTCAATTTAGAAATTCACATTCTGTTTTTCTGGGAAATTTTCTTGAGTTATTTTATCAGTCATTTCCTCTTTTTCATTTTCTGTGTTTTCTCTTTCTGAAAGCTCTTGTATTTGGTTTTGAACTTCTTGGGCTGCTCTGATTTTATCTCCCTAACCCTCCCTATTTTTCATTTTTGTATATTTGCTTTACTTTCTGGGAGAAAGTAAATTTCTGAACTATCTTGTAGCCCTTTTATTGAATTTTATCATTTCAGGCATCGTTATTTAAAAATTTACAAGAGCTCTCTTTTTTTTTTTTTTTTTTTAAAGATTTTATTTATTTAACAGAGAGAAATGCAGCCAGAGAGGGAACACAAGCAGGGGGAGTGAGAGAGGGAGAAGCAGGCTTCTTGCCGAGCAAGGAGCCCAATGTGGGACTCGATCCCGGGTCTCCGGGATCATGACCTGAGCTGAAGGCAGTCGCTTAACCAACTGAGCCACCCAGGCGCCCCTACAAGAGCTCTCTTTTAGTTTTTTGTTCTTTTTTCCTGAAATAGTATACTGTTCTTTCTTATTTTTATTTTTTTTTAATTTCACTTATTTATTTGACAGAGAGAAACACAGCTAGAGAAGGAACTGAAGCAGGGGGAGTGAGAGGGGGAGAAGCAGGCTTCCCGCTGAGCAGGGGGCAAGGAGCCTGATGCAGGGCTGGATCCCTGGACTCTGGGATCATGATGTGAAGCTAAGGCAGATGCTTAATGACCAAGCTACCCAGGCACCCCTGTACTGTTCTTTTTTAATGGTTGCACTATTTTAGCTGTTGAGAATATTAATGATGTATTAAATTTTTTTTTCTTCTCCCAATGTAGTCTGTTTCCTCCAAGTTACTTTTCTTTTTGTTTCTGTGTCTATTTGTTTTTGTCTCTATCATTCCTTCATGTTTTTCCTCGACTATGTAGTAGTTCCTGGTTTTCTGTTCATGTTTAGAAATGGAGTGAAAAACATCTTGGAAGTTGAGTATGTGAGTGACATTTGTTTACTGTGCACTTCACTGATCTGGGTGGACCCCTTAGTTGGGGAACTTCTGATGTCAGTATTTTGAGGTCTTTTCTCTTGAGTTGGTCAGATTTCCCAAAGAAGGCTTTTCCAGATGCCTGTCTCTGGGGGGATGAAAGACTGGTTGCCAGCTTTCTCGTGCTTAGAGGGAGATAACAGGAGAGGGTGGTTTTTGGCTTCCATTCTGTACATGTTCACCTAATGCACAGTTTTCAGTCTGATTCCCTGCCTTCAGGTGTGCCTGTGTCCCCCAATCAGGATAACATCTCTGCTGTTACTGGCCCCAGAGAATATCCTTCTATTTGTTTGATGGGCTAAAAAGGGCAGGGTACCTGGGTTCTGAGCAGGCTTTCTGCCAGTTTTCCTTATTTTATCTCCTCTCTGCCTTTTAATCTTCCTTCCAAAGATACCTGTATTTTTGATACCTGAGGCAGAGGGGATTCTGTATAAATTGTATTTTATCTACCCTTTCTCCATAGCTAGGATTCAGTGTTTCAGGTATTATAAATTTCTTGAGCTCTTGAGCATCTGCTTCTTAGCTTTCAAAATCTTGATGCTCTCATCTGCTCTCCTACCTAAACTTGTGATTTTATGATTTAAGGGAAAAACCAAACCAAACAAACAAATTCTTTACTGATGTTTTAGAGGGATTTAAGAGAGAGCAAAAGCAGATGTGTTTACCCTGGTGTCTTTACCTGGAGCTGATTAGTTATGTTTTAACAGAAGCTTTCTATTATCTCTGACTTTTTTTCCTTTCTGTGACTGAAGTTGAGGGATGATTTAATATGTTTGCTGTGCTTCCCTGTCTACTAGAATAGAACCCTATCACTGGAGGTTGTGAGATGAGGCAGATTTGGAATTTCCTAGTGCACTCATGTTAGTCCCTGTTGATCACAGCTGCCTTTTCTATACACCGTCCTAGAATCCTGCTCAGGATTGATATTAAGGTAATTGTTCTGTAGTTTGAGAAGTATTTCATTTACCTGTTTCTTGAAAATTCAAATCTTCTGGCAGCTCTCCTATTCCTACTGATCATTCTAAGGCATATAATTAAGGGTTCAGTCTCATTTACAAGTTGCCTTTGTGAGTGGGATGTAATTAGCCTGGGCCAGGAGACTTGAACTCATTTATAGTATCTAGGTCAACCATATCACTTTACAGGTCAGGAAGTTATCCTGAGATGGAGTAGATTTCCCAATGTCAAATAGGTAAGGTAAGTAGTTGAAAAACTAGGACTCGAATCTAGATCTTTTGATCTCTAGCAGTGTTCTTTCCATGATACTACACCCTGAGTTCATTCATATCAAGGCCTGTAACTTCTGCTCTGATTAGTAACCACTGAATATAGTTTTAACTCTGATAGGAGACACTACAAGTATATATTGTTGGTCATGTGGGTTCTGATTGCGATGGGTCAGTGCAAATAAATTGACTTCCATTGGGAGAATTTATCAGCTCATTTCTCATGTATTGTGCCTAAAGAATAGCACATTAAGAATCAATATAAATTTTCTTTAAATACATTCCTGCTGTTAGAAAGTGCATTTATCCTGATTTTGTTACAATGTATTTAATTCCAGCCATTCGAATTGACTATAGTGGCCTTCTATTTAGGCCAGGGGAGTCTCTGCCAGTTAAGTTCAATTTTCTGAGGACCATGACTACCTGTACAACAGTTGCCAGCCATTGATGAGAAAATTTCCTTCTAGCCTTTCTTGCTATTATTAGAATTGTTTTTTTGGTTTGTTATACATATCTTCTAAAAATTAGCTTGTGTAGATACAGTATTATAGTGGTGACATAATTCCAAGCATGTAATTATCTGAGTGAAATAAAAAAGTCTCTTCTATTTGTGGGGTGGTGTGTGGGCACTCTTGTACTAGTTTTCTTAATACCTCAGGAAGACTAAAGAAAGATTCATGAACTTTCTTAAATTAGAAAGTATGGCCATGAGCTCTTGCCATTGCTAAATTGAGTAGATGACAATTTCTTTGTACTATTTTATAATCCTCTAGGGCTAATTTTTACCATTAGCCTTACAAGGCAGCATGATAGAGTGGCAAAGAATTTCTGCTTTAAATCCAGTTATATTTGGGATCTGTCGTTTGCTGCCTGTGTAGTTACGGCAGAGTTATTTAAACTTTCTGAGTCCTAATTTCTTTAGCTGTCTGTTTGTGAAGACTAGAAATTACATGTGAAGATACTAGTATATTGTTTAATGTTAGAAATGACACAGTAGTGAAGACCTTACTGTGGTGCTTGTTATTAATAAATAGGTGATGAATATGTGATGATGGTTGTGGCTATTATATATCTGTGCATGCTGGTTTTGTTTCTTGTATATTTTAATTTCATCCTTTTGATTTTATATTTTAAAAACCATGTAATTTTAAATTTAAATATAATTATGGATTGTTAGTCTTTGGCAGTGAGAAATACTGCATTTTGGTAACTTGCATCTAGAAATATTTTAAAGAGTTGCTTCACAATTTTGAAATCATTAGATAAAGAATGTTGAGTCTTGGAGATCTATACTTTTGTTAGAAATTGGTCCATGGAAGTTTGTGTGGAATTGCTTTTTAACTGTAAACATGATCATGGTATATGAGTACATGTTTTAGTCTAATTGAATATACATCCATGATAGGGATTTTTTTTGGATAGTATTTTGGTATCATTAAGTTGTATTTGTTCTTATCAAACAAATAATTCCAAGTTTAAGTCTTTGAACATTAACCTTATGCTTGGTTATCTCTTTAAGGCTTAAGTGGTGTTCTCTTGTTAGATTCTCCAGTGAAGGACCAGTATAATATTTAATTTTAGCTTTAAGGTAAAGGAACCAAATTGTTTTAAAAAATAATTGGACATTTTCCAGTTTTTCCAGCTGAATTAGTTATGAAGTGATTAAGTTTGTAGGCTTGTTGTTATGTCACTTGCATCTGTATACTGTCATTTGCTAGAACAACTCCATAAAGAATATGGAGCAGGTGGCTGCGGCTTCCCTTTATCACTGAGACCAGAGAAGCACTGATAGGAAGTTAGTGCAAGTGCTAGGATTAGGAAACCATTCTTCTGAATCAAAGCCAAATATTTTGTTTGCTGAACTGTGCGGGATGTTATAGGTGAAAGTATTCTAGTGAGTAAATTGTTGTTTATAGATTTCTTGGGGACTGACTCACCTAATGTTTGAATCTCTGATAGATCTTAATTTCCTAAACTTTCACATATGGTTTGGTATCTTTTATTTCTCCTCCCTTCAGCTCTCCAGGGTCCATAGGCACACAACACTAGCTTAGGTGATCCTAAGAAAAGTTAGTCTCCTACTTAACTTTTCTGATTTCAACTGCCTCCTTTTTAGTCTTTTTATTTAGTTTGTTTCTTTGACATTTATTTAAACATTGAAATTAGGCTTTCTGTTTAACACACACATTGCTTTCATTAGAAGAAATAAAGAAAATTGAGAGAAAAATACAAAAAGGGTATGAACAAAGAAATTGTACTGTCATTAGTATTGATAGCAATATCATTTATATGCTTTGCCAGGCATCATCCTAAGTATTTTATATACATACTTATTTAATCAACTCTGTAAATACTGATATTCTCATTTTTGTGGTGAGGTGACAGAGACAAAGGTTAGGTAATTTGCTAAGTATTGCTACTTAGAGCTAGTAAGTATAGAACTGGTATGCAACCTCAAGGTTGGCCCCAGGTTATACTTCTGATGAAATAGGTGATAATGGTTTCCTCTGAGCCTAGAAAAGGACTGCATATTAGTACAGGGACATACCATTCTGTTAAGATATGCAGTGTTGAGAGGAGGTTATTTGTATTGATGGGACTATTAATTGAAAAGCTATATGGTGGCACTCATCTGAGAGTCTTCATAATCATATTTGTTCGTAATTGTGCCTCAGGCAATGTCTTCTAAGAAAACGATCAGGAAAGTAACAATGTTTAAGGGTGTGTTTACCAGTTATTATTTTAACAGTAAGAAAAGTAGAAGATTGTTTAGGTATTATGGGATAAATTACGTTTTTTCCAATAAACAATAAATATTATGCAAACATTAAAAGCTTTTTGAAGAATATTTAATATATAAAAATATTTATAATTCAAAAAGCAGAATACAAGGCCACATAATATGGTTCCAAATTAAAAATTGTGTATGTACAGAAAAATAGGAAAAACCTACAGTAAGATGTTAATAATTATTTTTGGTGTGATTTTGGAAAATATTCCTAATGTGATAATATTATTCATTTTTCAACTTATTGCATTATCCATGTCGTACTCTCATACTCAGAGAAAACAAAGTGGCATAAAGGGGAAAGCATAAATGATGCCAATACTAGCTTTTACTAAGAATATTCATTAGAGATTAGATTTGCATATCTCATAATGTAAAAGGGATAAGTTACTAAATGCCAGACAGTTCGGATATTATTATTTTTGGAACCACTTTTTGAAGTGAAGCATTTGCTTAAGATTGAAGAAAATTGATAATATTTTTTCTTGAATATGTTCATTATAGTGATTGTTTCAGCACTTTAAATTTGTTTCAGTTTTGTTAGCAGAAGATATGTTTCTTTTTCCTACCCTGTGGTACTTGTTTTTTGAAAAACAATTATAGACAGAAATTGACTTGGTGGGGGTGGGGAGGGAAAGATGAGTAAAGATCCAATGCAAGGCATACGTGGACTGTTTTTGTACAGAATTATGTTATGCATCCTTTTTGCTGTCCATCTTGAATGCATAATTATAGTTTATAGCTACTTAAATAAGGAATTCAACTTTTGTTTGTACTGAAACATCTTTGAATTTTAGTTCCTTAGGCCTCTAAGATTTATGAAATTTTAAAATATAAATGTAGGTAGTGGAATAAAGACCCAGGTACTGGGGCACCTGGGTGACTCAGTCATTAAGCGTCTGCCTTTGGCTTGGGTCATGATCCTGGAGTCCCTGGAGCCCCAGCATCAGGCTCCCTTGATCAGTGGGAAGCCTGCTTCTCCCTCTTTCACTCCCCCTGCTTGTGTTCTCTCTCTAGCTGTGTTTTCTCTGTCAAGTACATAAATAAAATCTTCAAAAAAAAGACTTAGGTTCTGCTGTCAGCTGGTTTAGTGTCGGTGTTTTAAAATATGCTTAGAAAACAAAAGACAAAACTACATTAGGAAATTGTTCTAGAAACAGAGCTTCTTTCTGTGTTACATGCTAAAGAACATGCATAAATTGCTGATTAACTTTGCTTCTGTTTCATTAGTAGCTTGCTTTGGTATTAGTAATGAAGCACTATGGTGTTGTGGGCTCACTGCTTTCCTGATTAAAGATGATTCAAACTGTATCTTCTGCATGGAAAGAAATTGAGGAAATCCTTTGAAAGAAATAAGAATCAAATACAGAATAACAGAAAATAGGTTTATACCTGAGGACTTTATAGTAAATTTTTGGTAAAAATGGTTCAACTGGAAATAATCGTCATCTGTTTTTTGTAATTTGGTATATGTAGAAATCTTGATAGGAAGAAGTGATTTTTTTTTCTCCCTTTAAAAATCAAGGAGGATTGACAATTATTCAGTGAGAGAAATTTTAGCTGAAGTAATATAAATAGTTATTTCAGCAAATTTGCTTGTCTGAATGGAAGCTTGTTTTTAGTGTTCTGTGACTAAGAAGAAATATCAAAACCATTACAATTTTCTGTTGTTTTCCAGGCTGAACTCACGGGAATCAAATGGCGTAGGTACAATTTTGGAGGCCACGGGGACTGTGGACCCATAATTTCAGCCCCAGCCCAAGATGATCCAATCTTGTTAAGTTTCATCCGTTGTCTGCAAGCCAACTTGCTGTGTGTATGGCGTCGTGATGTGAAACCAGATTGCAAAGAGTTATGGATATTCTGGTGGGGAGACGAACCCAACCTAGTGGGTGTAATACATCATGAACTGCAGGGTAAGCTTTTTGTTTTTTCTTAAAAACTGTTAACATTACATATATTTTTTAATAGTAGTAAATTTCAAAAAGAATTTATTAAGGCTTGCTGAGAAAAATCCAAGTGTTTAATGGATGTGTGTTTCAAAAGGAACATCTTCCCTCTTACCCCACTTCTTTCCAAGTTGCACCCCCCCTTTACTCCCCCAAATCTCTTGTTCTTTCCCAGTCATGCTGCTAGGAACCAGAACCTATGAACCACTGTTGTTACTAAAGGAAATATTGTGTCTCCTAGGTGTTTTGGGGGTGGAAATGAGGCAAGACCCACTGTTTTAAAGTGATAGTGAATTGTGAGTAATTAGCAAGTCAGTGAAACTGAACAGAATTGTTTTTTTGTTGGATTGTGACTACTGTAGTTCATTACAGCTGAACTCCGGTGGAAAATTATAAAGTGATAATAGAATGTTAGTACAAGCCTTATTGGACAAAATTATGAGTTGACATTGGATAGCCTTCTGAAGAAAGATTAATATAAAGAATCTGGTCTAATTTTGATATGGCAAGTTTTCCTTTGTTTTGTTTCTGCTTATTTATATAATTAGGTGATTCCAGGAAATACTTAGTCCAATGTTGCCTAATTTTTAACTTCAGATTACATCAGATATCTGGAAACTTTGAATTAATGTAAGGGTTCCATTATTCTAAATTACTTTTTGTATTTGCCACAGATTTATAACCAGAGGAAATGTTATTAATATTCTTTGAATGTTTGCTTAAAATTTTGTACTTCGTTACCTTAATGTTTCCATCTAGTATGCTAAAGAGTTTTTCTAAATCAAGATTAATTACAGTCCTTAGGGTAGTACATTAACTCTTTCTCACCTAAGTCTCCTAGAGCCAACTTTTATTATGTCCAAACTACTCTATATTTTGTTAGTTTGTAGTTGAAAAAGTTCAGGTAGCATTTGAAATGTTTTGTTAGTTGATATATTTAGTATTTTTTTAAAGGAAGGAGTAAAACTAGCTTTATATTTGGGGGCCTATTCTGAGGTGTCTGAATTTGCCTAAAGGATTTCCTGCCAGCTTTTGCTTGATACATTCCTAGCTTTTCTTTGCAGCCATTTTTTTTTTTTTTTTTTTTTTTTTAAATCTGTGGTGTCCCGGGCCACGACAGCCAGAGGGCAGTAAACCTCAGTGCACTAATTGAGCTGTTTACCTTATGGTCCATTTGTCTCTATTCAACACAAACCTTCCTCCCATAGTTTGCAGACTATTGGGTTTATAAATGTAAGAACCCTGTCTGGGTAGGATTGCTTACTTAGCTGGTTAATCAGCAGAATCTCAGAACTTATATATATATCAAAGCATAGTTCATGTAGTTAGCAAGGAACTCAGGTAAAATTAGTTTAACTGCATCTGGATTCCATTTATCAGGGTTTTAAAAATAAGATATCCCTAGAAGATAATTATAATATTTGTCCATTTAAGTATCAAAACATATATTTTTGTTCTAAATTTTTTACACATGTAGTAGAAGAATATAGCATTTTAGTTTGTTTATCCTTTATTTCTTGTGATTATTTTTGATTCTTAATCTCCTTCCATTTCTCCACTCCATATTGATGCCTTATGTCTTAACTTTTTGGTCTGGTCTTTATTTGTTGGCAGCACAAATTAATCACTTTATAATAATGATAAAACCAAACCCAACTGTTAATTAGGCTTATTTACCTGATGTAGAAAATTATTTGTTGATACCAACAAAGTGCATAATCAGTGTTCTTAGATATTGTGTTCTTCTTATGGACTTTGTTACCGAGTTAACAAAAAGATGTAGGCTATTTAAAATTTTTATAGTTGCAATAGATTGCGTACATATTTCATTGATGTATTAAGTATTTTTTTGGTAAAGAATAAGGAAAGATTGACTTTTTTAAAACCGTTTTTTACAAATCACAGAAATACTACATTTTAATTAGAACATAAGGAAAACAGAACTGTCAAATGAAGAAAAATCCCAAAATCTATAACAGAATTTTAATATTTGGTATTTTAATATATAAATGGAATTGAATTAATACTGTTTTGTAACTCTTTTATCTGACAACATATTGTGAATGTTTTCTTATAATAATGATTATTTTTTGTTTTTATTTTTTTCTTATTGAGTCTGAAAACAATGTAAGGTGTTTATTCTCTTGTGTGCCATGAGGAAAGTAATCCAGTGATGGAACAGTCATAACTTTGTTAAGTATGTCTATTCTTTTTGATATGTTGAATTGGGGAAAGTTCTGGATTAAAGCCTGTGAAGTGTCCATCCCATTTGTAGAAGTGGTTGGAAGAGGTAATTTTATATGGTTCAACCTAATATTAGAAAGTATTTGAGCTTAATGAGAGAAATGAGTGGCATAAGGACAACTCTGTATGACGAAGTGATCGTGAGAAAAAGATACAAAGAAATATTTTAATTGGTGGTCATACTAAGGATATTTTGAAATCTGTTTTGATCTTTAATATATGTAAGAGTCATTTCATTTTAGGTAAAATAAATTTTAACAGAACCCTGTAAACATTAAGCATGATGGTACCATTACTGTAACATTTTCTTTTTATAGGGGACGTTTTTACTATTTCTTAAAATGGTTGGTAGTTCCCTTGTGTTTACAGTGTACCCAGAATAGGTTACTACTAAGAAGCTTCAGCTGTGTGATACAATACCAAAGCAATCACCTTGATTTCATGTGTAAAGTATCCTCATAGAAAGAGAATAATTCTGCAAGATAGACACACAGTTTAGTTTTAAAATATTAGATTTTTTTTTCTTTAATTGCTTGAAGTATCTATGAAATAGTTGGAGGGCACACTTAAATACATTTGTAGCCTGTCCCTGTCACTTGGATAAACACTTTTGGGCCTGTGTCTGGAAAATTGCTATTTATCTTGGCCTGGCATAGTAGTTCAGAACATTGGGTGGGTTTGAATCCCTACTCAGTTGCTTGCTGGCTGTGTATTGCTGATCAAGTAACTTACCCTTGCCTCACTTTCCTCACTATAATTGGGTTAAAAGGATAACAAAAGTTAAAAGTTCTTAGAACAGCAGAGAGAACAGTTCATCTAATTGTAACTATGGCTGTTGCTACTACACTGACAACCCATTCCACAAAATTAAAACATCTTGACAGTTTTTAAATGATTGTTCTGTAGAACATTCAGTGCTTGCTAATATTCCGCAAATACTAATTTGTAGGGGCACCCGGGTGGCTCAGTCAGTTTTAAGCGTCATGATCCTGGGGTCCTGAGATTGAGGCCTGCATCAGGCTCCCTGCTCTGTAGGGAGCCTGTTTTTCCCACTCCTTCTCCCTCTGCTGCTCCCCCTGCTCATGCTTTCTCTCTGTCTCTGTCGAATAAATAAATAAAAATCTTAAAACAACAACTAACTTTTAAAGTGTACTTTTGAGTTAGAGTGATCAGATTTTTGAGTTTGAGTTTTAAAATTTGAATAGAATAAGAGAATAATAAAATTTCAGAGCAGCAAAGATACCCCTCCCTGTATATGTGAAAATTGTTACTCTATACATAGTTTCATAATAATCAAAACTTTAAAATGTGACTCTGTTGGATCTCTGTAAGGTAGGTTTGTAACTTCACTGGCTTCTCCACATAATGGTGTTGAAGAAGCGCCTTGGCTGAACACACATATGTGTATGTCCTTCCTTGTGTCCATCCAAGAGTACCTGCATCTGTGGGTCCAGTTACAGTGTTTTGATATAATCTCTACCCTTGAAACGTTTTGAGAGTCTAAAAAGGGTATAAGACAAGCACATAAATATGTACAGTGCAGAGAGACACTGAAAGTCTGTGTAAGAGGAATGTACTAGATTGACCTTCTTGGTTTCTGGTCTGTTTGTTCAACTTCTGATGTTAGGCACGAGCTGTGATCTGTCCTGGATTTGTAAAATGAGTCCTTATACTTAAGGAGCTCACAGTCTTATTGGGGACTTAGCTAAAGAAATCCATAATTATGCTACGATGAAGTAAGCTGTAAATGATTAAGTTACAGGATCTTGCAGAAGCATCAGATTCAGTCTTGGGAAATTGGATAAGGAAATGATGAGAAGCTCAGAGGCTTGAGGTGCATCTTGTTGGATATGTAGGAGCTACCTAGGTTGGCATGGAACTTGTCTTCTTTAGAGGAAGTAGCCTGTACAGAGGGCCTGCTGGCAGTGAACAGACGGTGTGAAGAGCATGTTTGTCTGGAGCTTAGGCTATCAGTGAAATAGTCAGGAGAGACTGAAAGACTGGGAAGGTGGGTCATAATGAGTGCACTGAAGTAAGGGTGAGGAATTTGCACTGAATTTGATTTTGAGGAATTGTTACAGGTTTCTGATCAGGAAAGGTTCAGACATGATTAGGAAGATAGTATACAAGATGAGTATGAGCAGGAAGGCAATAATATTGTAATAAATTATTCTAAATTGAGCTATGAACTTAAACATTCTATTTAGTTTAAGGTAGTATATTTAGGCTAAAAAATACCAGTGATTACATACCAAACTTTTTATTAATAGTCTTTGCCAATTTTATTTTATTATACCTTTGTTCTTTTTGCTTGATTAAATTATTTTGCATGTTTTCAATTTGAATTTTAGAGATTAATATAATACACCAAACTGACTTTTCCTAATCTACCAAACAAAATTATTTTATAAACACAACCTTCTGGTCATTTGATTCTTTATTAGCAAGTGGTGGGAAAGGTAAGCTATCTTGATACCCCAAAATGATCCAGTGGGCAAATATAGACTTCTAGGAGCTAAAGATGGCTTGACCCAAAGCATTAAGAGTCCCTAGTCCAGAAGGACAAGTACTGTATATGCCCTAGTATGTGCTTAGTAATGCTTATTGAATGAGTGAATGAATGAAGCCCATCTTACATAGTTTTAACATAGCATAGTATTGCACTCTCAGAAGGTTAACTTAAAATAAATACACTTAAAACTTTTAATAATTTGATATTGTGAGGAGATGAAACCCAATTAAAAATAAGATATTAAATAGCCATTTTATTTTGTATATGTTCTATAAAGAAACCTAGCTGTAAATGTTCACTGTCTATAATTTTAAAGTTTATCTGTGCTGTCCCTTTTCTTTTCATTTGTTATAAATAGATGGATGTAAATTATAATGGGAATACATCTGTCTACCTCTAAAAAATGATTGCCTCATCATATTGGAAGCCTTAGGAATTGGCTCTACTGTCAGTCTAGAGGCAGATTGTCAGTTACTACCCTTTGTTGCATTTATAGTCATAAGTATTGCTTTTTTATTTTTCAGAGTGCTGCCACCTATGCCAGGAGGTATGGGCAATTGCAAAAACAGCATTAGACATTAGAGAGCTAGGAAAAAGGGATCTAGTTTTCTAATAGGGACCAGTGTAAGTTAATTTAAGATACGCTAATACTGTCACATATACCACCAAACTGATGGCAAGCCTCTGCCAAGAGAAGTGAGCATTTTGTAAGGATGGAAGAAGGCTGAGAGAAGGGAATGGAGAGCCAGTTTGCTAGTGCTATAATCTCTACATATAGATTATAATGTACAATCTTAAATGATAGGCTTGATATAACCTTTCTTTAGCTATCTCCAAGACACAACCTAATTCCCTCCTCAGCTTTTTTTTTTTTTTTTTTTTTAATATTTACAGGTATACACACTTATAACTTTTTTTCTGGCTGTAAACCATTTGAAGGTAATTTCTAGACTTCATGAAACTTTACCCCTAAATACTTGATTATGTGATTTCTATGAGAATGTGGGACATTTTCAGTGATACTGATGTAATTTGTTGTCCTGTCAAATTTTTCATATTCTGAATTTGTCTCTTTCCTCATGATTAGACTCAGATTAAACATTTTTGACAAGAATATTGAGTAGGTGATGAGTACTTTTTGCCATCCCATAAGAGGCACATGTCAGTTTGTCCCAAATTGATCTTACTAAGTTTGATTTACTTGGTTAGGGTAGTGTCTACCAGATTTTTCCTATGTAAAGATACTCTTTTCTTTTTGTAATTATTAGGTGTATTAGGGGTGAGACTTTGAGACAGTGAATAGTCTTTTCTCTACCCCACTTTTCACTCTGGCTTGAGGAAAAACCCGACTTTGAGCTATTTAGAAACAACAGAGATGAAAGGAAACTACTTTCTCGAGTAACAGGAAAAGTAGGGGAACAGAGGAGAGGAGAAGGAAGAAAAACATGGGATATCTAACCAAGGCAGATTATGATGGTAAAGTCAAACTGTGAAAATTAATAGCCTTACTGCTGAGCACATTGAAAAGTGTTGACACTGGATTTTCTAAAATCATAATATACTATTATATCTTATAGTCTTTGAATTTTCAATTCAATTTTGATTTATGGTTTTCTTTGACAAAATGAAATAATTTCAGTCAACATTGTGAATGGTTTTATTCTCATTTGAAATGAAAAAATTGCTTTTTGTGAAAGTAGTGATCCTTCTACATATAAAATTGACAGGAGTAAAGTTATCTGTAGGTAAAATGTTCAGTTTCAGAATTTCTTCATCTAAAGAGATTATCTGATCCCTCACTTTTTTTAGCCTGGGGTGTGTGTGTGTGTGTGTGTGTGTGTGTGTGTTAGTGTTATTGGTAGTCAGTTTGTGATTCATTGAAATTAATCTTTGATTAAATTAGAAAGTAATTCTTTTGGATTTATTGTTTGGGTTGAATTTTCAAGTATAAAATTCTGGTGATTTTTTTCTGCAGCTTTCTAGATTTGTAGTATTTTGCCTATCAACATTTATATAGAGATTTTATTACAGGGCATTAACTCTTGAGATTAATACTGCATTGTGAAAAGTTTTTAATTTTCATATTTGTTATTATATATATAGGAATAGAAGAATACATTTGTATTTCATGAGAACAAGCATTGTTAGGGAAAACATGTACTTAATGGAAAATGGTAGCTATTTCTAAATAGTTTATGAACTAAGTATTCCTAGTTTTCACTGGATCTAAATTATTCAAGTCTTGATACAAAATTTCTGACTTTTTTTTGGTAAAGATTTTATTTATTTATTTCGAGAGATAAATCATAAGTAGGCAGAGAGGCAGGCAGAGAGAGGGGGAGAAGCAGGCTCCCCACTGAGCAGAGAGCCCAATGTGGGGCTCTATCCCAGGATCCTGAGATTATGACCTGAGCCGAAAGCAGACGCTTAACCCACTAAGCTACCCAGGCACTTTGCAAAATTTCTGACTTTTAAGATAGTTACACTGTGTTCTGGTTTCTTTTCTTTTCTTTTCTTTTCTTTTCTTTTCTTTTCTTTTTTTTTTTAAGATTTTATTTATTTGAGAGAGAGTGAGAGCGAGCGAGCATGAGAGGGGAGAAGGTCAGAGGGAGAAGCAGACTCCCCGCGGAGCTGGGAGGTCAATGTGGGACTCGATCCCGGGACTCCAGGGTCATGACCTGAGCTGAAGGCAGTAGCTTATTAACCAATGGAGCCATCCAGGCACCTGTGTGTTCTGTTTTCTTATGTGTAGTTAAAATAACAAATTCCTTTGCTGAAGCATAAAAATAGTAATAGTTTTCATTGATGATTATCCAGATGATTCTAGTGCATATTTAACAGATATAGATTTAACAGAAAATCATAAGTTTTATCCGTAGAAGATGGAATACTTATTAATACTTTTGTAAGCAACACATTTATATTGTAAAGTTATGGTACAATTCAGAATTCTTTCATATGAAGAATAGAAAAAGATCTAATAGATTAGATAGAATTATTAAGCTAGGCATGCTTGCAATTGAGAGAACAAGCTAAAGTCTAACTGTGGAATGTAAATAAAATCGATATGTTACCACAGGCAACTTACTGAACCATATAATTAGCTTTTTCTATGAAAAATGAGACATTTATACTGAGATTGTGGTGAAATAGCATGTAAAGGGCTTATGTTCTAATGATATGAAAATTAAACAGTTGGTAAAAAATTATAATTTAAAGATTGCAGCTTCAGGGAAAAGTTTAATCAGTTGGTTTTTAGGGGGAGATTTATGTTTTGGTAAGTAAAGGCTTTAGTTTTTTTTTTTTTTTTTTTTTTTTACTTTGTTTTACTTTTACTTTTTTACAGTCCAGTACTATTGCATTGATATGAAGTCATCTACTTGTATAAAATAAACCTGAGTAAAACCCCCAATAATGAGGGATTAAAGTCATCATTGGAACAAGTAGGATTGAAAATTAACCTGAAGTTAGAGAAACCATTGTTTGGTGTATTAATAGGTTTTTTTCTCTCCTTTATATGTAAGTAATTTTAGTGATGAATATATTGTGACGGATACAAAAGTATTTAGGCTAGTAATTTTAAGGATAACTTATTTGATACCCATTCCCTTTGTGTATGTTGTACTTCAAAACCTTATTCCTTAAAAGAAAATGTAAAGATTTAGAAGAAGTTCTTTTACGTTAAAGTGCTAATAAAGATTTCTTTGCCCCATGACACAGTTTCTTTGTGTTATCTTTTTTTCAAGGAGGTTGACATAAGAATATAAATATGGCAGATGGAGAAAAAGCTTAACTATGAGTAGAATTTAATGGCCTAATTAATTCCAGAAAAAATTACATATTTGAACATTAAATTGAATGAGGTAGAGATATAAAATTTCTATCCAGAGAACAACACCTTTAGCTGCAGAATTTATAAGCAAATACATTACTGACATGAATTTACAAGAAAATTCATTGCTGACACATTCAGATGGCATCATGTCAGTTTTACTGTTTATAGTATTTTATATAGGAGATGAAGTAAAAAAAGTTCCTCCAGTGAAATTGGGCTTTTCTAAGGAAGAAAGAAGGTGAGAATCGATCTCCTAGGTCATCACGGGGAGGATTCAAAGAATGTTCTCTTCCATTTATGCTGTTGAAATTAGCAGAGGGAAACTGAAGCTTAGAAAAAGCCCAGGACTTCCTCTTGTTACTCGTTATGGTGGGACCAAGCCCCATATGTTGTACCTTTCAAAGTCAAAACTGTTATTTGGCCAAAGCTGAATATAACGTGAAACTATGTGATTGTGCCATATAAAATGAGTCAGTCAAGTTTCCCAAACCATTTTAAATAAATCCTACATAACTATTCCAGTTCTATTTATATCAAATAAAATCTGTTTCCTGTACTTACAGAAGAACACTGGCTTACATAATACTGGACAGAGGACCTATCTTTTTTGATCTTAAATATTTTCTGTGACACGTGGCAAATGTTGGTTCTAGTAATGTCAATCATAAACATTTAGTCTAGATTTTCTTAACTGAGCAGACGCTAGAGAGAAAGGGAAAATAAAAGTAAAATAAAAATAGTTTTGGAGTCATAAAAACTTGACATGAATGCAAACCATTTGGATATTTAGTTAATATGAGATTAACATTTGCTGTTATAAAATATCTTATTGAAGTAACTGAAACAGTTTGGTTTTTGTTGTCATTAAGAGGTGTTTCCCCCTCTCTTTTTATAGATCTCTTATTTTAGGTAATGTGTTTTGAAAAATCACAGTAAAAGAACATGTTAACTATTGGGGAAAGCAGGAGGTAGTTACAGAGGCTACCATTTAATTATTCTGGACCTGTTTAAAGTATGGTAGATGAAACCAATTTATAGGTGTCTATGCTTAACCTTCATGAATAACTTTGAAAAAGTATTTATAAATGGTTTCTACTTTGTTTTGTGTTACAGTGTTTGAGCAAATGGCATCTAGAACTTAGTCGAGGTCTGCTCAGCCATGAGTATCACTGGGAACTAAGATTTTTTTATGCTTTTAAAAGACTATTGTGGGGTGCCCGGGTGGCTCAGTTGGTTAAGCGACTACCTTCGGCTCAGGTCATGATCCTGGAGACCCCGGGATCGAGCCCCACATCGGGCTCCCTGCTCGGCGGGAAGCCTGCTTCTCCCTCTCTCACTCCCCCTGCTTGTGTTCCCTCTCTGGCTGTGTTTCTCTCTGTCAAATAAATAAATAAAATCTTTAAAAAAAAAAGACTATTGTAATGGTAGAAATAATACACAGTATATTGCTTCTGCCCCATCCCAAAAGTTCCCTACAGCTTGGCAGTCTCTTTTAAGTACCAGAGAATTATGAAATTAGACACTTGCTCTTATTTTGTGACTGATGTTGTCCTGATACTACCTGAATAGATGCTCATTGAATATCATTATGGCTAGCAAGTGTTCGATAATTTCCTTTAAAGCTCCATCTGTGTAAATATTTTTGAACAATTTTCTCCAAGTACTGTGCCACATACCTATTTCTTATAAACCCGACATTGATAAAATGCACTCTTTGTATAATTGGGTCTTGTTTTGATACTGGTTCTTTCATATTGTGATTTGGCAGTGAGTTCAACAGAATAAGCATTATCCTCTTGAGGCCCATCTAGGATTGAACTAAAGGGCTTCTACAATACCCACATGATCATACAATTAGTTCATTTTTTTTTTTTAATGCTGTGATAGTGTAACTGAATATGAGCTGGTTGCCAGGGTATTGTGGCAGAATAATACCCTGCAGTTTGTAGTTAATCGTGCAGCAGAACTGCCTTGATTAAAAAAAAAAAATTAAGAATGAGATAAAAATTGGATGAAGACAAAGTATCTTTGTGTTGAAAAAGACTGCATGTATAAAATGGTAAAGTGAAGGTTAGAGCATTCACAGATCTATTTTTGGAAACTTCGTCCTCCTTTTTAATATAATTTCATATGTAAAATATCTTCCATTAAAAAAATACTTTTATTTATGGCTTTGCTATCCTTGGGGGAGATAAGACTTCTTGTTTATCTTATTGAAGTCTTGCTTTCTGACACTGTTAGGAAATACACAGGTATCTGTGGAATGACTCCCTGAATTAGGAAGTGTGAAGAACCTTGTGAGGATGAGGTCTCTTCATTAAGATTGTTTTATTTTTCCATAGGTAATCTTGGGACTTGTTTAAACATAAGCAAAATTTTAATATTTGCTTTTTATAAGAGGGCATGTTCTTTATGTTGAAATATATTTAGTCTATATTAGAAAAATTTAGATACTCTCTGGTTGGTTGTAGGCACTATATTTTTAGCTTATTTAAAAAGTCATCTAGTAGATATTGATAATGGAAAAGACGTCTGCCTTGACATCTTGGAAAAAAACTATATACAACTCTGATTGTTTAGGAAGGGAATAACATTTGTTGACAGTGACTCTATTATGGAAAAATTTATCATGCCATTTACTAGTTTCATGAAGAGTGTAACAAAGAGGGGCTCTTGATTTGAATAGCAGACATGCCTGGGACAATTATTCCCATTGCTAAAGGAAAGGCTTCATTAAGCAGAACTCAGTTAGCCAAAGCCCTCAAACACGTTGGACTGTATATCCCCTGGCCCCGAACCCATCCTCAGTAATAAGCACATAACCATTTTATAAAAAAAAAAGGTTAAATGACTTAACCATAGTATTAGCCATGATTAGTCCAGATATGCATAGATAGCAATTTGATTCCCAGTGTGGTTGAGGCAGTGAGCTAGAAGATCCTCAGGGGGCAGAAACATTTTCATGGGGTGTCTTGAGGTCACTCCTGATTCAGCTCAGTTGCCTACATTAAAATTTATAGTATTGTCTAACAATGATAAAATAATATATGAGATGTTTTAAAATCATTTTTTGAGCTTTATAAACATTGTGTTATCACTATTTAATCTTTAATATTTACAATTACCACTATGTATTTATTCAACAGATTTTTATCAAGCCTGCATTCTGTGAGGTGCTGTGCAGAATATAGAAATGAATCAGAAACATACTTTTGTTTTTTAGAAGCTGAGAAATAGGGGAGATAGCATTTGTACGTAGGGTATTAATTACAGATGTCCTAAGAGGGGCCACACAGTATTTTTTCAGTTACACAGAAAGAGGCAGGGCCTTGATGAAGAGTTGATTTCTTGAGCTGAGCCTTAAAGAATGGGCAGAATTTTGGTATTTGGACATATGGCTATGTTAAGGCAAGCATACTTCATGTATATGGAATTACATATGTAAGGATGTAGAGTAGCAAAGTTTGGAATATCTATTTGGGAAGACTTAAAAGATGAGAAGTTGATTGAAATGCATAGTTATGGTTTATGGTTGATGGAGCTTAAACCCTAGGCCAACAAGTTTGGACTTCATAGGTAGTTGGGTTTTCTGAGAGTTTCTGAATAGGACTAGACGGAGGGCGCTCTCTCTGTAGGCTGCATGTCAGGCATTACCGGCATCCAACTGTTGCTTATCATTGTAATTCCAGGACCAGCACAATTCCTGGCACATATTTGTTGTGAATAAATTAATGAGTAAATGAATGAGTATAATAGGAATTTGTATAAAGACTATCAGTCGGGGTGCCTGGGTGGCTCAGTTGGTTGAGCGACTGCCTTCAGCTGAGGTCATGATCCTGGAGACCCGGGATTGAGCCCCACATCGGGCTCCCTGCTCGGTGGGAGGCCTGCTTCTCCCTTTCTCACTCCCCCTGCTTGTGTTCCCTCTCTGGTTGTGTTTCTCTCTGTCAAATAAATAAAATCTTAAAAAAAAAAAAAAGATATCAGTCTGTCACCATTGAATACTCTCGAGTTCTCCTAGTATTTTGGATCAAAGAGGAGAACGTGCTGTTGTTTAGAAGTCTCTTTTAAAGAACACATATGACTGCATATGTGAAAGGTTGTTTTTGTTGCATTGATTTCTTTTTAACCGTATATTGAAAAGACAGCAATACCGTCTTCCTTTTTTCAGTTTATTTTTTATAGTCTGCAGTTTAGTTTTAAAAGTTTTTATTAAAATTTATTGACTAATTTCCCATATATTATTTCCATTAGTGTTGTAGACAGCAAGTAGTTTGGGCAGTTGGCAAAAAGCTTGTGTTCTAATTATGTTGTAGAACAGAGTCTGTGGGAGAGTACTATTTATTGGGTAAAGTGCTTAATCGTATTTCTGTGTCAGAAGCCTTGTTAACTTCTAAATACATCATGGATTGAATGACCTTGGGTGTCTACATATGTTATAAATTGCCAGTTCAACACTAGAGTTGTTATTTGCTACATAGAAAAGATCAGCTAACATTGCTTTGCTGGGGCGCTCTCCGGAGATTGCACGTTTTCATTGTAGAATCCAATTGACTGAAAGTTTCATTGAGCTTTCTTTCTCTCACCCTGAAATCCTGAATTCATTGCTAACTTTTTAAGATATAATGAGCATAGACTGCATGGTAAAATGAGATATAGTGTATGATTTAAGCAAATATTTTCAGTGAAATCCTTAATAGACACTTTTTAGTGTTGGTATACATCTTTTCAATTGTTATAAAAGACAGCCTTTTGGTCCCATCAAATATTCTAAGATAGCGAATTAGTACTTTACAAGTTCTGTAATTTTAAATGGCATTTTTCAAAGACTACTAAAAAGTCGATCTGTCTCTTCTAAAGATACTTGCAAGCACACACGTATATCTGCAGTAGCTTGAATTTCCTGTTCTGGTTAAACTTTCCATTTGGCAACACATGGAGTGCAGCCACATCTCCCAGAGGATGCTTGAGGAGTCTTTCCATCATTAGTGAATTACACTATCTTGGCCAGGAACCATCTATCATTCTCTTTTTCCATTTGTGACTTTACCTGGCATCAGTGGAAGTATAGGTCGTGGATTGTGGATTATTCTTTCCTATTCACCCTTACTCTCCTATCCAAAATGGAACTGAGGCCAGGAAGAAATTTACTACTCTCCTGTTACATTTTACCTTTGAGAGGTAGAGATCATAATATAAGTATGGTAAGTTAACTAAAAAGATGGAATGTTCATACCATGCCCCCTCCTGTTATATATATCATCATAGGCCATTTAAATTTGCCGTTTTTTATTCTTATCTCTAATATGGGAATTACAGCTTTATTTTATGATACAACATGAAGTGAATATGAAAAGCTCATAGATTTAAATGCTATGTAAATGCATTTCATAGTCATACTTTTTCTTTAATGAACCTCACTGTCAAACTATTTTAAATCTTCAAGAATTTATTTCACAATTAATTTTTGGTCATAATTTCTACCTGTGGCTAAAAGTTGAATTCCTTTCACTTGGCATTGTCAGTAGTAATTCAATTTTATATAGGCATTTCATTTTTTAAAAAGTATCTTGTAACTGATTATTTTCTGGCTTTGGCTATTCAGGGATGGTTGATAATATCAGTGTCTTTGAGGCGCCTGGGTGGCTCAGTGGGTTAAAGCCTCTGCCTTAGGCTCAGGTCATGATCTCGGGGTCCTGGGATCTACGCCTGCATCAGGCTCTCTGCTCAGCAGGGAGCCTGCTTCCTCCTCTCTCTCTGCCTATTTGTGATCTTTCTGTCTGTCAAATAAATAAATAAAATCTTTAAAAAAAGAAAAAGAAAAAAAAAATATCAGTGTCTTTGCTCCAAAAGGGCTTTTAGAATAAAAATATTAAAATTATGTTTCATGTTGTTTTAAATAGGATTGTGGTCTAATACTTGAAAATTATAACGAGTGTATAGTATATGTTAATTATCAATGGACCAGAGTGTTTTGATTTTTTATTCACTATTGTATATACAGAATTCACAAGAATTCTGGATTAACAAGGATTATTACTTCGATTCATGTTGTTGCAAGCCCATTTTCCTTTCTACATTTGTTTTTTTATTTGCAGAATAATTTTTATTTATGCATATTGTGCCTAATTTTATAGTAGCAATAAACTGAGAATAAATGATAGCTTGACATAGTTATATGTTGAAACTGGCAACCAGACAATAATCAAATATTTATAGTTCACTTGTTATGTGCTAGGCATCATGCTGGGTGCTTGATGATCAATCTCACAGTTGAGAAAGTAGTTTTGAATTTATTCTTTCTGAATCTCAACTTGAAAGATTTACAGGGAAAAATTTTAAGATTCTGCTGATTTGTTCTTGCACCTTGTTTTGTGTTCATTAAATTCATTTTCACTTAGTATGTAGGACAGATTTAGTAGTTATGAAATACCAGCCTTTGCCATATCGAGATTAATTTAACTAGTTGAACACTAGAGGGACTGCAGACTAATCACTGGCCTTTTAGTTCAGTAGTATATTAGTCGGGATGCTTTATTTAAACAGTGGAGCAACACAGCTTTTCCCAGCTTTTTAGTTTTCCCAAGGTTAGGTATTGTGCCCCCAAATTTACCTGGTCATTTATTTGCTTAATTCTCAAGTATATGGACTATAAGATTTAAACTCTGCCAGTTTAGGTATATCAATGCAAAAGACCTTTGGTTGAAAAAAAAAAAAAAGACTTTTGGTTGGTTGTGGGCTCTTTTTAAGCTCAGTTTATGTGTTTAGATGTCCTGCTGAAAGAATTGGAAAATCTGGGAGTGAGCTGTATAAATAATGAGTTCCCAGTTTTCTCTTGGAAATCTATGAATACGGGAACCTAGCATTTGGGAAGAGTGAATATTTGTTGGAACTTTAGTTCAGATTAATATTTTATGGAGATTTTCAGTGATTTTATGGTAATTGGATATGAAAATTTGAGATTTATTAAGTTGTAATAGCACTAACAAGGTAAGATAATCTATACAATATAGTTTTAGTCCAGGTATTAGTGTTAGAGATAATTTTGCTGTTTCACACAAAAGCTGTTTGGCAGCTGAACTTAATTAGATAAGAACTTTCTGGAATTAGGTCTTAGGCATTAAAATGTTGAACATTTCCTGAAAAATGTTTTACTCTCAATTTTGCCTAGAAATGGTGTAAATTTTGAATTACAAAAATTTAAGTTAATGTGTATACAATAGATGAGTGCTTCTGGAAGGTTTGGTTTGATGGTTGTCTGGGAATTTTAATTGAGGTCACACTAGGAACATAAAAAAGTGAATTAATCTTTATGTATCTCTTTGCAAAGAAATTCTAAAGATCACTTGTGTGCCTGGGTGGCTCAGTTGGTTAAGTGACTGCTTTTGGCTCAGGTCATGATCTTGGAGACCCGGGATCAAGCCCCATATCAGGCTTCCTGCTCGGTGGGAAGCCTGCTTCTCCCTTTCTCAGTCCCCCTGCTTGTGTTCCCTCTCTAGCTGTGTTTCTCTCTGTCAAATAAATAAATAAAATATTAAAAAAAAAATCCTAAAGATCACTTAGAGATGCATAGAATGAGATAGATACAGAAATCGTTATTTTCTTCTGAAATAAATTTATTTTTTCATTTTTATATATTATAATACTAATCTATCAAGTTTACCCCCTAAATAGTTTGTTATAATACTAGAACGCTGGTAAAAATAACATCTGCCTTTACCTTTGTTTGCTAGATTTTTAAAATATGGCAGAAATATTACTATGTAAAGGTAGTTTAAATTTAATTCTTCATGTTTATGAGAAGTTCCTCTTTATTTCATTTCCTCATTATATATATTTAAAACTCAGTGTAAATTAAGTTCAATTACATAGAAAACAAAAAATTTAAATGCCCTTCTCTTTATTATTGATATTCTTTCTGCTTCCAGAATATTTTGAACTAAAACGATTTATGGAATTGGCTTTTATAATTTAAATATCCCTTGACACTAACTTGTAAGAACTATGATAAAAGGGGTGGTTCAGTTGTTAAGCGTCTTGGCTTAGGTCATGATCCCAGAGTCCTGGGTTCGAGCCCTGCATTGGGCTACCTGCTCAGCGGGAAGCCTGCTTCTCCCTCTCTCACTCCTCCTGTTTATGTTCCCTCTCTAGCTATGTTTCTGTCTGTCAAATAAATAAATAAAATATAAAAGAAAAGAACTATGATAATAGATTAAAGTATACATTTGGTTAGATCACTTAAAAATTACATATATATCCAATTCATTTGTGTTCCTGTTATAATTGAAAAAGTCTTTTAAGTTGTCCTTTGTTGGTTTTTGGATTTCTGAAAATAGGAAAGTTTACGTTACCACTGAGTTATAAATGTAGTCAGTTCTTTAGAAAAACCATCAGTCGAATAGTTTATTGCTAATCTTAAGTGCTTTGCATAATGCTAATAAGTACTCTATTAAATTATAGATTTTGCGTTGGGTTGTTTGGAGAAGAAATTTGAAATCACAGAGTTTTTTATAGCTTCATTATTCTTGTCTCAAAAGTATGGTCTCAGTGTCACAAAAGACAAAGTGCTGATGTGTTAAGTATGAAACTGTTTTCTGAAGATTGAATTTCTGGAAAATATCAGAAAGTACACAGAGTACTGAACCGTGAATTCCAGAGTTAGGATAAAGGCATGTTGGATATAAAAAGATGTTTTTGTTGTAAATGTTGGCTAGTTGACATGATTATAATTGGCATTGCAGGAATCATCTTCAGTTGTTTTGAACAGAGTAAAAACATATCCTCACTTTGTTATATTTAAGGGGGAGTGGGCAGTGTATTAGACAATAGATTTTAAGAGTTGTCACTTTATAGAGTTAGATTAAAGGTAAGATTAAGGATACTATTAAGGAAAGTTAGAAAAAATAAAAATCTTATTATGCTGTTTCTGATTTTTACAAAGAGTATTATTTAAAGTTGGTTTCATTACTGAATGCCTCTGGGTTAGGATAAAATTCAGTCATTCCTAAAATGACCTGACAGTGGTGTACTTGGGCGGCTCAGTCGTTGGTATCTGCCTTCGGCTTGGTCATGATCCTGGAATCCCAGTACTGACCCCCACTTCGGGCTCCCTGCTCAGTGGGAAGCCTGCTTCTCCCTCTCTCACTCTTCCTGCTTGTGTTCCCTGTCTAGCTGTGTTTCTCTCTATAAAACAAAACAAAACAAAACAAAACAAAACAAACCTGACAAAGGTTTAATTAGGAAAAGGCTATGTAGTAGATAGTTATGCTTTTGCATTTCTGTATGTTACGGAATGTCTTTTATATGACTTGGAGGAGGGAAGTGTGGAATTCAGTTCCACAGCATTCGTTGAGTGGGCTGTGTGCTGGGAATGAGTGGTCACTGCCTTCTGGGAGCTAGAGGTATGTAATTAGTTGTGCAGTTTTCCCAGAAATTTAATTAAGGAAAATCTGAATATGGGGCACCTTATTTTAGTGTAATTCTCAGGGTGCTTGTTTTAGTGAGTTATTTTCACTCTTGCTATGTTTTTTTGTCAGTTCATTCTTCAGGTATTATACTTTGGACATTGGCCAGATGGTGTGCTGGGTATTTGACATTCACTGATAAACTGGACAGCTCAGTTCTTAATCTCTGAGAGTTTATCCTTTAGTGGGACAAGTAGATACAGGTAGGTACAAAAAAGGGTGATAAATGTTCTGATAGGGATAGTACTTTTGCTGTGTTCATGTTGCTTCCCCCTTCAGTTTCTTGTTCCTGTTATGACGTCAGAGATTTGTTTCTTCAGTTCAAAACTTTAAACTAAGGTTTTTTTGAGTTTCGTCTTTTGTAAGATACCAGTATCTTGGGATGATAGAAAGATGATCTAGATAATAAAGCATGCTTAATGCTGATAAGTAAGGCATGTTGGACATAAAAAGTCTTTATTTATTGGGTGCGAGAAGGTTGGTGGGACGTTTTTAATCTTTTATTTGAAACTCAAAGGAACATAGTTACTGTTCAAGACAGCTAAATTTGCAGGTATAAAATAGGAAGTTAAAAAAAAAATTCCTTAGTAATTTATCTTTTCCCACATCTGAAGATTAACTTTTTCTGTGTTGCATCCTTAATATCATAAGGCAGTTGCTCATACAAATCCAGCTTTTCTCACTCGGCTCCTGCTTCTGTCCTGCAGAGTTTGTTACCCACGCCCAGGTGGGTAGGTGCCCAGGCGGTATCTTAGGACTGCTTACGTGCTTTCCTGGGCAGTAATAGTCATCATAGGATAAGAGCAGGCACTTGAACGCAGTTGAATGCAGGTCTTCAGTTAATATTCTGTCAAGCTAAAGGGAAGACTTCCCAACTTACCAGTTTTGTAAAAAAACAGCAACAACACCAACAAAAAACAAAGCATTAAAGTTTTCTTCATTGAGGGGAAGACTGGGTTTTGCCCAAAGTTTTCCGTCCTTATTATCAACTTTGCTGTCATATATTATTATGGCATGTTTTTACATATTCCACATACTAGATCTCCTTGCTAGTTAGATACATTTTGGCAGGCGATTTTCAGTGTCAAATACAGTAAAAGCATATTGGTCTTTGCTACCATCTCTCAAAATACCAAATTTCTCTTCACCCGCTGTATCCCTTATATTCAGTAGGATGTTTGTGAGTGTGGAATAGAAGAGGAGGAATGAGCGTGCATGGCTGCATGCCTCTTATATTGGCCAGTAAAGTGACCTTTCATAATTTTGTCCCCAGTATTTATGTCACCAGTAAGTACATGTTTAAACTTGATGTTCTTGAAACAACCTTTGCCATAATTTTCAGTTTTTCCAACTGCTATGAGATCTTCCTTTATGTAGCTTCCTTCTAGAAGTACCTATGTCACCTTCTTTCCTGAACCAAACGTTGATTCTTGAAGGTCTTAGATGCCAGTAGGAGTGATGACTATCAGTAACAATAATGTACTGTATCATGTCATAGGAACCATAGTGGAGATACAGATTAAATGCTTTGGGAGTTTTGAAGAGTAGAAGTCACCTGCAGTTACTGGGATTCCTCTCATGGAGGAAGTAACATTTAAAATGATGCTTTAGAGAGCTGAACTAGGACATGTAAGCTTTAGGGGCAGAAAGGAGAAAAGATGGTCTACTAAAAAGGTGACTAGCAGTAGGGAAGAACTGTTCATAGCTAGAATTTCAGCTTGGCTACTGAGAAGGGTGTGATAAAGAGAAGAGGAAGAGTAAATTTGGAAAGGTGGTTTGAATCACATTATGGGGGAGCTTGAATACTGAATTAAGGCATTACCACCATTCAGTGGACCATTACCGGCTCTCTTGAAGAGTCTTGAGCAGTGAGAAGAATTAATCTTCTTAACATGCAACATGTTAAATAAATTGGAACAAGGAAGTTGATGATAAGGACAATATTAGGAGTCTGTTCCACCATTTCTAGGTGAGATACCATGAAGACCATTAAACATCTGTTTTGTATATTTTAAGCACATCTGTTTTTTATAAAATATTTTATTTATTTTAGGAGAGAGAGAATGTGCATGTGTGCTTGTACAATTGGGGGGGAGGGGCAGAGGGAAAGGGAGAGAAACTCAAGTAGGCTCTCTGCTGAGTTTGGAGCCTGACTTGGGGGCTCCATCTGAGTAACCCTGAGATCATGATCTGAGCAGAAATCAAGAGTTGGATGCTTAACTGACTGAGCCACCCAGGCACCCCTCCCATCTGGTTTTTTGATTCTTTTTTTAAAGATTTTATTTATTTGACAGAGAGAAACATAGCTAGAGAGGGAACACTAGCAGGGGGAATGAGAGAGGAAGAAGCAGGCTTCCTACCGAGCAGGGAGCCCGATGCGGGGCTTGATCCCAGGACTCTGGGATCATGACCTGAGCCAAAGGCAGATGCTTAATGATTGAGCCACCCAGGTGCCCCATGGTTTTTCGATTCCTAAATATTGAACTTTGGGGCATCTGGGTGGCTCAGTTCGTTAAGCATCTGCCTTCAGCTCGGGTCATGATCTCAGGGTCCTGGGATCAAGCTCTCCATTGGGCTCCCTGCTTAGTGGAGAGTCTGCTTCTCCCTTTCCTTCTGCCCCTCTCCCTGCTCATGCTCTCTCTCTCTCTCTTTCTGTCTCTCTCTCAGAATAAATACATAAAAAAATCTTAAAAAAAACTTTTTTGCATAAAAGAATTTAATTCATTAATTAATTTATTTTTAAGAATTTAATTTATTGATATTAAAATTAATCTACCTGAAGTTTAGGGGAAGAAGCTGGAGTCACATTTTATTCAAAAAATATACTTGAAACAATGATTCTTTCCTAAGTACTATGTTAGGCATTGTGGATCTATAAGAAAGAAAGATATCCTTTGATAGTTTTATATAGATTTTGATAATTTATAAAATTAAGGGTGTCTTAAAAACATTTTAACTATTTAAAAGTAGTCATGTGGTTGGTGGGCTTTTATTTTCAAATAAGTGTGAATTTAGTGTATCAGTCCAATAAAAACATAAATCTCTGGGGGGTGCCTGGGTGACTCAGTCGGTTAAGCAGCTGACTTCACCTCAGGTCATGATCTTGTGTGGCTCAATGAGGAGTCTGCTTCTCCTGTTATCCCCTCCTCCCCCTCATGCTCACTTGTTCTCTATTTCAAATAAATAAAATCTTAAAAACAACAACAACATACATCTGTGGGGGCATAAGGTTAATTATGTATGAGGATTTCTTTCTTTCTTTTTTTTTTTTTTTTTTAGCAATAAAGTAGTACAGAGGTAACCAAATGTACATGTGGTCACTTGATAGAAATTTCAGTGTGTTAGGTAAAAGGCATTTAGTGATAATATGGATGGGGCTGTTTTATTTACTTTTACGCATGTTGAATGAAATGATTTTAAGCTAGCCATTTTACTCATTCCTATCCCAACTGTTTGAAAGAGACCAAGGGAAGGAAGCTGTTGCTGAAAGTCGTATTTTCCTTCGATAATTGTTGGTGCCCTAGTAAATAGGAAGAAATTTTAGTGTTACTTGCATTTCATCCACATTTAGGATGAATACGTATAGTATTGGAATTTTGATTTTTGTGTGAATTAGTTTTTAGTTAGTATTTTAAAAATATTTGATGTAGCCTCACACTTTTGAAATAGGGTTGCAGAGCTTCCATACCTTTTTCCTTTTTCTTTTTCTTCCCTTCCCCTTTCTTTTTTTAAACCTTTTTACAGGGGCCGCCTGGGTGGCTCAGTTGGTTAGGCGACTGCCTTCAGCTCAGGTCATGATCCTGGAGACCCGGGATCAAGCCCCACATCAGGCTTCCTGCTTCGGCGGGAAGCCTGCTTCTCCCTCTCTCAGTCCCTCTGCTTGTGTTCCCTCTCTAGCTGTGTTTCTCTCTGTCAAATAAATAAATAAAATCTTTAAGAAAAAAAAAAAGAACAAAAACCTTTTTACAGTCTAAGGGAAGATAAGATAGATGGTTTCTTGGTAAGTAATTCCAGTTTCATTAAATGACTTGACTCCCAGTACGGAGTCTGCTTAACAAGGTGAGTTAGATGGTCTAAGAAACATTTTGTTGTTGTTGTTGTTACCATGATTACAACATATTGGCAGGATTTTATTCTATTTTGTAGTTGTTATTTGATCTGTTGATTAAAAAAAAAGTATAGAGCTTTGTGTCCAGTGGACTTGTTTACATCTCTAAGGAATTCTGTACTTTGCTGTGTGACTTAATTGTACTTTTAAAGATACCTTAGGGTGTTTTTTTGCAAAGGGTATGTGTGTATATGGAGGGGGTTGTTATAAAGGGAGCCTATACAAGTTGGATGTAATTCTGTTTTGCTAGAGTTGAACTTTAAATTCTGGGCTTATGAGCAAAGATTTCAGAAAACATTTGTTGGCTTTTCTAACTTGTAATTAAATTAACTCTCCACCAGAAATATGTTCCTTGAAATAAGAGGATCTCTTATTTGGTAGTGATCATTATGTGCAGGTAAATCAGAAACATCAAACTTAGGAATTTGGAAGAATAAATAATAAAATGTTAGAAAAATAACTTTTGCATTCTAGGAAAAACTTGCAAATTAATTTTAGTGTTTTTATTTTTTTTTAACTTCCAAATATCTACTCCTTCATACTTGCCTTGCCTTTGTTTTGGAAGCAGTTCAGAGGTAAAAAGGAGGCCTCCCCTCCTCCCTTCCTGTTCTTCCTGTCCTCTTTCCCATCTGTTAGTCCATTGGTTCTTCCATCCTTGTGAAAATGAATTGGTAGGAAGGCGTCCTGCTTGGTTTATAGAAGGAGAGTGAGGAACTGAAGTTTATACTGTAAATCAGGCCATGCAAATTATGGGAGCAGTAGGCTTTATACTTCATTTATAAAACGATTTTTCTTCCAGGATTGGAGTAGTTTTTAGATGCTCATATTGAGACTGTCATTGACAATAGTAGTTGCTTTTTTCTTTTTAGGATAGCCATCTCTGATTGCCATAGCAACATCCCAGAAGACAGTCTGCTTGATCTAATGGCAGCATGTCAAGGAGTTGCCTTGAGCATAACTCCACTTTCTTTTTAATTTTTTAAAAATTTCTTTTCAGTGTTCCAAGATTCATTGTTATGCCCCACACCCTGTGCTCCATGCAATAACGTGCCCTTACTACCCACCACCAGGCTCACCCATCTCCCACCCCTTCCCCCCCAAGACCCTCAGTTTGTTTCTGAGTCCAAAGTCTCTTATGTTTCGTTTCCCTCCCCGATTTATTCTACTTCCCATTTCCTTTCCTTCTCCTACTGTCCTCTATATTACCCCTATGTACCACAAGTAAGTGAAACTATGTGATACATGACTTTTTCTACTTGGTTTATTTCGCTCAGCATAATCTCTTCCAATCTGGTCCATATTGCTACAACAGTTGGATATTCATCCTTTCTGGTGGAGGCGTAATATTCCATTGTATATAGGGACTGTATCTTCTTTATCCATTCATCTGTTGAAGGGCACCTTGGTTTTTTGCACAGTTTGGCGATTGTGGCCATTCTTGCAATGAACATTGGGGTGCATATGGCCCTTCTTTTCGCTACATCTGTATCTTTGGGGGTAAATACCCAGTAGTGCAATTGCAGGGTCATATGGTAGCTCTATTTTTATTTTTTTAAGGAATCTCCACACTGTTTTCCAAAGGAGCTGCACCAGTTTGCATTCCCACCAACAGTGTAAGAGGGTTCCTCTTTCTCCACAGCCTCTCCAACACTTCTTGTTTCCTGTCTTGTTAATTTTGGCCATTCTGACTGGTATAAGGTGGTATCTCAGCATGGTTTTGATTTGAATTTCCCTGATAGCTAGTGATGATGAACATTTTTCATGTGTCTGTTAGCCATTTGTATGTCTTCTATGAAGAAGTGTTTCTTCATGTCTCCTGTCCATTTTTTGATGTGATCATCTTCATTGAGTTTGAGTAGTTCTTTATAGGATCTTGGATATCAGCCCTTTGTCTGTAGTGTCATTTGCAAATATCCTTTCCCATTCCATGGGTTACCTCTTTGTTTTGTTGACAGTTTCTTTTGCTGCGCAGAAGCTTTTTATTTTGATGAAGTCCCAAAAGTTCATTTTCGTTTTTGTTTCCTTTGCCTTTGGAGACGTGTCTTGAAAGAAGTTGCTGTGGCCGATGTCAAAGAGGTTACTGCCTATGTTCTCCTCCAGAATTTTTATGGATTCCTGCCTCACATTGAGGTCTTTCATCCATTTCGAGTTTCTCTTTGTGGCATAAGAGAATGGTCTAGTTTCATTCTTCTCTATGTAGCTGTCCACTTTTCCCAGCACCATTTATTGAAGAGACTGTCCTTTTTTCCACTGGATATTTTTTCCTGCTTTGTCGAAGATGATTTAACCATAGATTTGTGGGTCCACATCTGGATTCTCTACTCTGTTCCATTGGTGTATTTGTCTGTTTTTTTTTTTGTGCCAATACCATGCTGTCTTAGTGATCACAGCTTTGTAATAAAGCTTGAAATCAGGTAACGTGATTCCCCCAGCTTTCTTTTTCTTCTTCAACAATTCCTTAGCAATTCGGAGTTTTTTTTGGTTCCATATAAATTTTAGGATTGTTCCAATGCCTTGAAAAATGCTGGTGGTATTTTGATTGGGATGGCATTGAAAGTATAGGTTGCTCTGGGCAGTATAGACATTTTAACAATGTTTATTCTTCGATCCATGAGCATGGAATGCTCTTCCATCTTTTTGTGTCTTCTTCAGTTTCTTTCAGGATAACTCCACTTTCTGAGATTTTACCGGGATTTTTAGTTTCAGACGGAAGGTGATAACATATGTTCTAATTCTGTGTCCTTTCTGCTGTAGTTTTGTTGTCTTTAAGAATTATGTATTTTTAGGAATCACTTGAAATACCCGATATATTTAAAGTTCATAGGATGCAGTGTATTTTGTTTTTTATTTATGTGTTTCGCTCAGACTAGGTTAAAGGTTTTTTTGGGGGGGGGGAAGGGGTGGACTGTTACATGAACCACAATAAATTAAGTTTGAATACTGTATTTTGGAGAAGTAGATTTTATTTAAGTTCCTCCATATGTAGTATATTTGTGGAATAATTTTGACTATAGTTGTTTGACCTTTAAAAAAAAAACTTCCTATAGAAAGGCAAATTTATAAGAAATATTACCATTGTATACTTGGATGAAAAGGAAAAAGAAAATGATGGGATTGAATTTTCTGATACTTAGAAGTATTTTTGATGATTTTATTGGAAAGACTATTATTCTTGAGTTACATTGCAAATGAGAAAATAATAATGATATCAATTTTAATCATTTATACAAAGTAACTTAAATGTATTAAACAATCACCAGCTTAATCTCATGGGTTTCTAAGAGGATGTTATTTGCAAACTTTAAAAATTTAATTATAGAGGTATAATAATATTATCTGGTAGATTTGACTTCCTCAAAGAAAATGTTACACATACACATAATGTAATAAACACTTGAAAAAAGTTATTTTTCATTATATCAATAGTGGTTTGGTCTTAAGAATATGTCGTAGAACTTTTAAAAATGCTACCTAATAGAATGGAGTATAACAAAGTTTATAAACTGAATATAAGGAAAGATTAAAATGTGATTTAAGCAGTGGTGTAATTGAGAAGGAAACTTTTTATATTAGGGATGTAGAGATTGGCAGTTTGAGACCTCTGATGAGTACTTTTATTTTTTTAAATTTTAATATTTATTTACTTATTTAAGATTTTATTTTTAATCTCTACACCCATTGCGGGGCTTTAACTCACATTCCTCAGATCAAGAGTCATATGCTCTACCAGCTGACCCAGCCAAGGCAGCACGGTACTTTTATTTGTTAAGAAGGATAAACTGAGCAAAAGCTTGGAACTTTCTAGATTTATTTTTGTATTCTATTCTTTCTGGATTATCTTAAAAATTTCTTTTTTTCATAAAAATTATTTCTAACTCCCAAATCCAACTGTCTCAGAATGTAAATTAGTCAGTTTCAGGGTATGCCTCTAAAGAGTATTGATTTTAGAGAGGGAAGGCAAAGAGATCACGATTGGAAGGAGCAGAGTGAGAGGGAGAGAATCTCAAGCAGACTCCACACTGAGCTTGGAGCCCATTGTGGGGCTCAATCTCATGATCCATAAGATCATGACTTGAGCCCAGCCAAGAGTTGGACACTTTTTTTTTTTTTAAGATATATTTATTTATTTATTTATTTGACAGAGAGATCGCAAGTAGGCAGAGAGGCAGGCAGAGAGAGAGAAGGAAGCAGGCTCCCTGCTGGGCAGAGAGCCCCATGTGGGCCTTGATCCCAGGACCCTGAGATCGTGACCTGAGTCGAAGGCAAAGGCTTAACCCACTGAAACACCCAGGTGCCCCAAGAGTTGGACACTTAACTGGCGGAGCCATCCAGGCACCCCATACATGACTAATATTTAGAGATGTAATTTAAGAAAGGACTTTTTCCCCCCTGTGAGTTTATGCCTCCTATTACCATGCGTGGTTTTTAAAGTTTTGATTGATTAAATAAAATGACACCTTGAGATCCTCAGTCACGTGACATGTTTCAGGTGCTCAATAGCCATATATGACTGAGGGCTACCCTGAAGGACAGTGCAGATGAAAACATTTCCATCACCACAGAAAGTTCTATTGGACAGTGCTAGCTAGTGTAGGGACAGAATCAGCAATGGCTAGAAATGGCAGAAGGGCCATTTAGGTTTCATCTTAAGGAAGAGGCACTGAAAGTGTTCTAACAGAAGACCATTGAGCCAGGAATAAACCCACCCTCATCACTTCTTCCTTCCCTCTCTTCCTCTCTGTCTTCTTCCTTTCCTTTCTTCCTTTTTCACATGGCAGTGAATTTATTGATTATGTTAGGAAACTAGTTTTTCTTGATAGTTTTCCTAAGCTTTCTCAAGTTGACAGTTTTATGTGGTAAACCTGAGAGTGCTTTTTAGCATCTGCTTTTCACAAGATTTATCTTGATCTGATGAGCTTTCATTTATAAATGCCACTCCACTTCCATTAGCTTTATTTAGAGGTTTCTGTATTCATGATCTTGACAGTTTACTATTTACATTTTTTTCTAAACCCAGGCAGGATTTGTGGATGCTTATTTGTATAGTTCTGCTTGTATGCTGAAATAAATGTGATAGATAAATTGTGCCAATTTTAGATTTTCAATCCTTGGTGGCTTTTTGTAGTGTATCTGTGCAGTGAATGTTAGCTGCTCTACAGAACATAGGCTTTCTTCCTAAAGGATATACGGTTGGATTTTAGGGCCCTGTGATACCAGTACAGAAACATCATGTAGGTATTGTTGGTTACCTTATAAGGTTGATTTTGGGCTGTTTATTTTGTTTTGGGTTGATACATATTCTATGAAATAAGGCAGTTCAATATTTAATAAATGGTCTCAGAGGTTTGGAAAAAGTAATATTATTCATACCATTTGCTCAGTGTTTTTTTTTGATTTCCTTTAGGAATGTGAATGTGGCATCATTTCAAAGCTGTCTACTTGAATGTGGTTGAAGTTCCAGATACGCAATCCAAGTTATACTTTATCCTGAAATGATTTCACTGAAGATTCTGATTCTCTGAATATACTCTAGAGAATGTGTGCTGTTGTGGTGATTGGAAATCATTTTGAGGAGCCTTTACTAATTAACCGTATGAGATTTGTACCTCAGACTCAGCCTACCTGCCTTCCTTGCCACAGTGCTCTATCTTATGTAATGTGGAAGTTGGAATGGGCGGGGAAGGCCTGTGAGTTTGACTTCAGTCAAATTGACTTAGTGTAGTTTGTGGCATTTGACTGTCTATAACATTAGAAAAATTTTGGGGAAATGATTAACTTTCTTAGAGCTTTTAGAAGAATATTTCAGGAGGAAGGCGAATTTTCGTTCAGCCATGGTTAAATGTTATTATTATTGAGAGCCTAGATTATAGTTGAACCATTTGGAAATTTTCTTACAAGTTTGAGGACTCTGGATCATTTGTGGAAGTATTGTCTTGGTTTTACTTTGGCCTTGGGACCATGTAAATGGATCTGGAACAAATCTCCCTGTGGTAGGAGGTTGGCTTCTAGTAGTTATCTGACCAGTCCTTCAGCAGTGAGGAATAGGAAGAAAAATTCTTAAGAAGGAAAGTGCATAGTAGAGGATAGTTGAGTTAGAATGTGTAAACTTGGTGAAGAGCAGTGATTTTTGAGTTAGTGTTTCAAAAAAGTGTGGGGTGGTTATGGTTTGCTGGACAAGGCATCAGACAGGGCTGGAGACTGAGAATTTGGTATAGTTGTAGTAAATATATATATATATATATGTATATATATATATATTTTTTTTTTTTTAAACAAAGCAATGATTTTCTAAAGGAAATAATGTCTATTTCATTTTTTGTGGATAGTTTAAAAATACTTTCTCAACATGACCTTTGGGTTCTCATTTAATCCAAAGTAGAACTTATTAAAGGATGTTGAACATGAGGTATATCTTCTTTGTTTATAATTTTTCCTAGGGAATCGGAAACTTTAAAGCTTGCCCTCTCTGTATATACTTTCAGTATTTAAAGTCCGTTGGTAATGGCTACCTAAAATGTTGGCAGTTTAAAAAAAACAGTCTCTGAGCACTCCCTGTAAACATAGATAAGTCTTGCATAGGTACATTTTATTTTATGAAGACACACACGCGCACATGTGCATGTGCACACACATATATTTATACGTATATTTATATTTATATTAATTAAAATGCATAAAATATACTACATAATGATGCTTTTTTTGGGGCAGGGGTCAACATCTCCATTTTTTTGTATCACCCTTTTACAAGGTAACAACAATAACCACAACAACATCATTACCATTATTTTCTGAGGCTTTATTCTTCATATAGATTGTATGACTTAGTTTTATCCCTTTTCCTTTATAATTATATAATTAGAACATTTGAATTTTACTTGAGTTATTGAAATGGCAGGTGTGATATGATTAGCATTTGAAGAAAGTTTTCCAAAGACTTTAATATATTTTAACTTTACTTAGAGAGTGATAGTTAACTTTCCTCTAAGGGTGACCTGAGTTTCAATTTTTTAATATTGTGAACTCATGGATTTAAACATATTATTTCAATTGATTCAAATTATCCTTCTTAATATTTAAATTGTCCCATCCTTGGGCCAGTGGAGTATTTAAGATAGCTTCTAAGTCCTTTTGACAGGACTGTAGAAGTCATCGATATCTTCCTTGTTTTTTGCCACAACAGGATATTCCAGACTTACCTTGAACATTTTCTGCTCCAGGTCTGTCATCAGCCATTTTGCCAAAGAATTCTGGTTCCTTTAAGTGAGATTAGAGACCACAGTCTGAGCACTGGCAGTTTTCTTTGCTATTATCTTTTTTTTTTTTCTTTGCTATTATCTTAATCATTGTGTCTGGGCTTTTTCAGTGAATAGATCTAGGTATATGTCCCCCCCTACTTTTTTTAAAGATAAAGAATATAGTAATTCATACTACTACTTAGTTCAGGTTCATGACTATAGGGCTTTTATGTAATGCCATCTTTCTATATTTGTATCTTTCTCCTGTGCCGATTCTGTTGTACACACCTCAGTCTCTCTTTTGCTTTCTCCCATACTATAAATACACCAATCTTAGAATAATGATACTACTATCAATAGCATCATGACTGAAAACAGGACTTTTTGTTGCTGGGCTCTGTTATTGGATAGCTGTATTTTTATAGATTATTTTTCAGTTGTCCTTTGTGTATATCCTATTTGTAGTCACTCAGAATAATTACTTTCTGTGTGGTTTTGTCACCAGTTGATTACACAGTAAGGTGCATTTGTTTAATTTTACTTTTTTTTTTAGAGGTTATATAAAAAGTTTGATCTTCTTTTATAATTATGTGAAATGTGATTCCAAAGTTAAGTGTACATAACAAAGCATATTCAGAGAAGTCCAGCAAAAAGTCATATTCTTTTTTAATTTGGTCAATAGTGAGTTGTATAGAAGATACAGATTTATTTTTGTTTTATATTCTTTTGGAATGTTTAAATAGGGACACATACACAGTTGTGAATCAGTACTTTAGTAATAACTTCCCTATGCTCTAGGTCCCCAGTTAATAATAATGAGAGGAGTGGAAGTTAAAAAAAGGACAGGCTGTCCTTCATATTCCTTGATCTAACTAATTTTGTGTCCCATTATAATTTTTTCTCTTTCTATAAGTTACATTCATCCCTCTTCAGTGATAGATGTTCCTTCCTGAGACCGTTAAGTCTTGGGTGTATTGGTATCAATGATTTCTGTCTCCCATATAAAGAAGCATCATTCTTTCTCTGTTCATTACAAGTAGCCGAGCTTGGCTCTCTTAGTTTGAGCTTTAGGTAAGTTTTTAGCTGTTGTGTTGCTTTGGCAACTTTGGAAATAGGATAATACAGAATATGGCTAGATGTGCTGAAGATAATCCCCTAAAGGTTAGTAGCTCTCTTAATTTCCCCCAGCTTATACATTGCTGTTTTAAGTTTCATGTTTTCTTTCTGCAACCAAAAGAAAGAAACAAAACCCCAAGTTTTTAAGTTATGTGGTGTATTTGAAATGCTTCAAAGAGGAAAGCATACATACTAAGTATATTTCAGGGGTGATTTAATATGTATGGTTATGATTATCCCAGGATGAAACTTGTATTTCCTTAGAGCAGGCAGTATTACTGCTTTCTCAGGCTCCAGGATGATAGAAGATAGAAGGTACTTTTGAATTATGAAAGGACAAGATAGAAAAGTAATTGGGGACAATCTCAAATGGATTCGATTGGTGGCCATTTATCAAAACATATCTGTTTTTATAATTCTGTCTGTAACCTAGTTGTTTCTTAATAGAATTGGTAGCCCAGATTTTCTTCTCTCCTTTGGCTGAAGAAAATAGGGAAGGGGTGCCGGAGTAGGAATGGCTAGGAAAAGGAGCTCTTCTTAAAAGACTCTTCTTTGTTTTGGCAGATTTGTTGAGAAGGTGATTCTTTTGTGGGTTGGATGGTAGTGACCATGTGTACTTCATTCGTGGGTGGCATGAACGAATCTAGTAAAAACCTGTCTCTTTGGTCCTAAATAACTGAGAAGAGGTCTAGTCCTTTCTGAGTGTCACTAAGTGAAAAGAAATTAGGAAAAAAAGAAAAAAATGACTTGGGGAAACAGTTTTCACAGCACATCTTTTTGAAGTGCCATCTCATTCGCCATGCATTGTTGGAATACACGTGTATTCACTGATGTTTGGAGTGCTTGTGAGGCTGAAACTCTAGAACAAACCAGTGAAGGTAAAGTCTGACTTCTTTCTTCCTTTACTGGTACCTTTGCTATCTCCAGTACTGCTTTTTCAGATCTGATTAAGCTTTGGCAGCAACGTGAAACTGAACTGATAGGTTCCCGGAAGGCAAACCACATGTGTAACTGGTTAATGTGGGAGGGCATGTGTGGTTGGAGGGAAAGAGTATTCCCTTCCACTTACTGTCCCAGCTAGCCCTGAGAAGAGACAGTAAAGAAGTGGTATTTGTGAGTGAATACCAACTGATCATCACCAGGAACATTGCTGCTTTTTCTGGTGATGATAAATTATTCCTGTCCTTTATCTTAGCCATTTTATATATTCTGAAAGGCATCACACCTTGTCCTCTGCCAATTCATCTTGGACTCTGGCTGGGTTACCTGTGAAATGAAGATGGCATCAGGGAGCCACATGCACTTCAAATAAAGTTTAGGAGGAAGAGTGGGAACCAGGAGTAGGGAATACAGTGTGTTGAAATTAGGAAATAGGGGTAGAACAAAGGAAGACGTATAATAGAGAGCAAGATAAGAGCAGGAAATGAGGCAAGGTTCTATATTAAAAGCCAACCAGGGCAGCATTCAAACACCTACATGTATACTGTAGGCAAGGTAGTTGGTTAAAGGTTGATAATTTAGGAGTCAGAACATCTCCACTAAAAAAAAGGACTATTGGGAGAACTGGTATGAGCCATTTGTAGCATGGCTGCTGAGACACCTAGGTGGAAAAGTTCTTAGAGGTTCTTGCTAGGCAATAGCTACTCCCAGATAACAGGAAACACGGAATGCAGCAATTCACTTTATATATGGCACCTCCTGACTCTTCAACCCAAGCCCCCATCTAATATCAGGAGGGGGTTTATGGTAAGTAAGGTTCTAGTAAGTTCTCTCCTCTCTCAAATTAAACAGATTTCTACATTGTGATCTCTAAAATCTGGATCTGCTTTGTATGTAGAAACTACGTTAGGTTTGACTTTTGGAAGCAGATCTCTTGGTTATTGTGGTATAGCATACTATTGACATTTGGAAGAGATGCATCTTTAAGTCTTCCAAAGTCCCAGTTTTGCGAATACAATTATGACATAAAATTTTCCTTTGTAAAATACAAATTTTGCTCTGCTGGTCCGCTCACTAGAAATATTTTTGCAGATGGCATTTTCTTTTTTCTGACTAAGCATATGGTCACTGGTTCCATTTATAAGTCTGAGTGATCCCCGGTGACTTTCCTCCCTTGTCCTTTTGGCTAACACTAGTCATTCCTTAAGCCTCTTCATTTTTATAGTTGGCTGCTTTTTATTTTTATGTCCATTTCTGATAAAAGAAAAATGCTAACAGCAATAGCTTCAGGAAAGTTATTGTGTTTCTCTGGCAACAAGTAGAGAAAAACAGACAATAAAAAAATTGCAAACCCACCTGTGGGGCTCATTTACAAGTGAAAGGACTGCTCCCTTTTACCAGCCAGCGCCCAGGAGCTCACATTCTGGCCTCTGCAAAATTGTACTTACTACATTGCTGTGGCCCTTTCTTTACATCTTGAATAGTTGAAACTAAAAACTTCAAATCGATCACTACCAAAGATCTCTATATTCTTCCTGTCATGTGTCAGTTTTCTTTGAAAAAAATTTAAAGCAATTTATTTGTAAATGAATACTAACTTTATTGATAATTGGGTTGTAGGGATGTTAGGATTGTAACCTAATATTAAATAAAGTTCTTAAAAGAGGCGCAGAGAAATTAAATAGCATATATTTTCATATCTAACTTTCTTGTCAGTTTTCTGGTATGATTTCCTTTTAGAACTTCATGAGGATACCATTTTAGATGTTAACTTTTGTTCAAGGTGGGCATTTAATTCTGAGGATAAATGTAGTGGTGTAATTATCTGACATCCGCTTATATGGAAACATATGTTTAGTTCCTTTATGTTTTTATTACTTTGAAATTTCATCAGTTTATAAACAACTCTAGGTGTTGTCATGTGTTGGTGTAAACTTTCTGTTATCCGTGTTTTCTACTTCATCATATACTACCATTAGTGACATTAGCAACCTGAATTTAATTTCCTTCCATAGAAGTAAGAAAGTGAGCACGATTGGACTTATTATTATTAAGAAAGGCTAAAGGTTTATTAGGTTTTCTTACATACCTTTAAAAGTAGAGTGAATTTCTGACTTTTGTCTTTGAGGATATGTAGATAAATGTTAGTACTACAATTGAAAACTGTGTATATTTCATATGTCAGCAGTATGATTGAAAATTCTTCTTGATATAGAGGAATTTTAAAGTGTACAGTGTTTATTTTATACTTTGTTGAATAAATTCTGTCAATTAGGAATTCTTTTGGCAGAATAAAATTAAATTGTGTTCATAAGATTTTATCTTTCTCCTTGCCTCTCTTCTTCTGTTGTCACTTAAATATGTCTATGATTTTCAAGTTACAAAGTTTCTTTCAAAGTTTTGTGTTAAATGTTATGTATCATACTGCTAAATGTCTTTATTCTCTGGTTATTGCGACTTAACATTTAGCCATCCATCCATCCATCCATCCATCCATCCATCCATCCTAGTTTGTATTGTTTTTGGAGATTCCTGTGCTATAATGATTGCAGTTTAGGGGGTTCCTACTAGTTATAATGCCAGGCTTTTAAGTCTCTGGCGTTCTTAACTCATTTTTCTCAGTTCTGGTTGAAAGAATTAATGAGTTTTAATAAAAGTCTTAAGATTTCGTAAAGAAATGCATCTTTATTTTACCCACTCTTTGCATTTATTGAAGCTTGTAATTAACTTTTATAGGTAGCACTACACCATGATGAACGGTAATGCCAGATATCTTCCAGTATTAAATGGATGTAGCGTATTAGCTTGTCTATTGCAAAGCAAGTGTCTGTGAAACAAATTTCACTTTACTGTTAAATTCCATTTCAAATGAATAGTTATACTCTTATAGAATGTAGAACTTTAAGGATTATTTTGCATATTGTTTGTAAACATAAGCAGAACCTGCTTGTAAAACCAGATCTTACATGAATCTTTTAACATGTGTTAAAAAACAAACTCCAACTGAGTAAATTTTAAAGATCTCATTGGTTTTATTCAATGAGTCATGAATTCGGGCAGCATGCTCTCGAACAGATAGAAAGGAGCTCTGAAGAGCTGTACAAAACGGAAGTCTTTACAGACAGGAGGTGAGAGAAGGCAGTTATTGTGCGAGTGAGCTGATTGTTTCAGGCCAGGTCACCATTCTCGTGGATAGCAGGGGTCTGACTGATTAGGGTTGCATTCCTGGGAGAGGCTGAAACAGGCATTCCGCCTCGGTTTGGTGATGTGGGCTCAGCACAGTGACTCCATTGTAGGCCTGTCGCCTCTTTTCTTGACATGTGCTTTTACCCGACATGGAAAACAAAAGCATACACGAAACAGTAACACTGCTGCTCTTTCTGCTTGAAGATAGTGTGAAGACGTTTGTCCCAACACCTGTGAGGTGTTTTCACAGAGCCCAGGAGTTCAGAGGAATGTGTTTGGGAGCCACTGATTGTAGTCCAGGCCTCCCTAATTCCCCACCCCCTTTTGGCAAGTTAGTAAACTCAGAATAAAGGGCCTCTGTAGATTTCTGTGGAAAAAATCATGCAGTGAGTTTGAAAAGTTTTAGCAAAGCCCATTCCTCTGGTTTCCAGGTACTTAGTATGGGGCCTAGCAAGGACAGCAATGCTTTTGTGAAACTTTGTAATTTCTCTTTCTTTCATCCTTTTGCAAGATATTCATATACTTTGAAGAAATCTAGCCTTCCATTTACTCCCAAGCCTTTTGTGAGAAGGAACCTGAATTTTTCTTAAGCACTAAAATTGCCTTATTGAATGAGTGAGTCTGTGGCAAGATGCTGGCTATGAAGATATCAGGAGGCTGTGGGTGGTCAGGATTGGTGGCTTTTTGGGGGAAATGAGGGGTTCCTTGTGCATCATGGCGTTGGGCTGTATAAAAATGAATAAACCAAGGTACAGAGAGGTGTAGAGAAGTAAAACATGGCACAGAAGTAACTTGCTTAGTCATACAGTTTGTCAGTGGCAGATCCACAGTAACAGGCTGCTCTCTAATCAGGCTCTGCTTTTCCCCTTTTCCATTGTACTCTTACCTCTAGCTGTTGTCTGGATAGCTACAATATTTGAGAAGATACAGTGTTGTATTTCTCAAGTAGAGGGCATTTCATCCTTAAATTCAAGACTTAGGGCTTGTAATTTGGTGTTTATCTTTTAAGAAATCTTAAGCTGTGTAAAATGATTCTGCTTTGAAGGAAGGGAACTGATATCTGCCAAAATCATTATTGAACTTTTCTAGTCATTTATTTTCTTGAAATTGAAATGAAACTTTTTGAACACAGCCTTACTGAATATGGATTTCAGAGCCATAATAATGCCTCTTGCCTCTGCAGATTTTGAATTGATCTGAGTTTGGCAGTGAATTATGTATGTGTTATTTCAGGAATTTTGCACATGCCCTGCTTTAAACCACTGATTATTTTTGTAAAATGCTGTTGTGTGGATTTGGCTCATTCCATTGACGCTGAACTCATCAGATGGCTATATTGTCTTCTAGGAATGTGACTTGAATTGATTAAATGGCACAGGCAACAACATCTGTTTTGTAAAGCTAGTTTAGCTCCCTAAAACTTAAAATTTCAAATTTACAGTCTACAGATAGAATAAACCTTTTTTCTTTTATGCTTTAAAAAAGATTTCAGTGGAATTTTGATGATTCGTTTTAACCTTATTAACATAATTCTTATAACTTATTTTCTTATTGTATTGTTCATTTTCAAGGAACGGTAACATTAGGAATGTTGGAAACTTAAGTGAATGGCTTGTAACTTCTTTAGCAGAAAACTTTGGATGGTCTCCTAGAAAAAGCACCTGTGCACATGTTCCTGAAACACTGTGTACACTTGCAGGAGATGGAGCTCTCTGGGGACAGACCCCCTGAAGTCCATTACTCCTGGTTGATGTTTTGTGCTTCACCTGTTCCTAAGTGTGTTAATAAAATACTGGTGACTGTGAACCAGAGATACCTTCTTGATGCACAGATTTTAGATTTATAGAATATTTGAGTTACTATTTAAAAAGTAAATATTTTATGACGTTTATCTGCATATGTATCATTTTTATTTCTCTGTTGTATTATCTATTTTTATCCTTTTTCCTCTTCCTTAAAGGTTTTTTTTAGGGAAGGAAACGTATTCATTTTAGAGTTTCTTGATTTACTATGCCAGCCCTTATTTGGATACATTTGATGACCATAGTTTATATGATAGATAAATGCATTAAAATAAAAAATGTGTTAAAAATATGCTTATTAGATTTCATCATGTAGAGGTTCTTTCCTTTATGGTTTCTTTGTATGGTATTTCCAAATGATATTTTCAGTTTGGGATAAAGTACTTTAGAGAATATGGAGACTTAGAGACGGATGCTGTCCTATGACAAGCTTGGGGGGTTTGTTTATCAAGTCAGTGGGTGTGCACTGCTTTTTTATTTGTCCCTAGTAGTCTTTGCATGGTTGGTTCTCTCGCAGTGTGGAGTCTTGTAAGCAGTTTCAAGGCTAGCAGGTATATTTACTAGAGAATCTTGAGGATGGCTGTCCTCCTTTTGTAACCTTCTCTCTTCAAATTGGATTTCTATTTTAAACTCAGAGGATGGGTCTATTTGCATGCCAGGCCACCCCTTGAAATTACAACAGCAACAATAGCTGTCATATCTACTATGTGACAAGAACATCTATTATATTCTCTACCTCTGGCCCTTTATTTAAAAAATACAACTTGTCGACTTGCTCATTTTATCAATTATCTTTAATCATTAAACTAATTCAGATTCACTGATAGAAAATTGGAGGTTCAGTGAGGGGACTGTGTTTGAGGTGGGTTAATAAGTATCAGTTGTGTTATCATAGAACTGTTTGCTTGCTGTGCTTCTTTCCTTCCCAGTGGACTGTCAGCTTGTTGAGGGCAATCTCCATACATACTCTTAGTGCTATTAATACCCTGCCTGCTAAATAATTCAGTGATAGCTGAACAATTAACTAGTTGAATGAATTTCCAAGAGTTTTATAATTTAGACCTGATAAGCAAGATTATTTTTCTTCACCTGTTCTCTTGATGTTTTAAATTATCTGAACTCCAGATGAATGCTGTTTTACTAGTGAGATAATTTATTATGAATATAACTGATGTCTTGGTTTAGCATCTTTTATGCAATGTGTGACGAGAAAGGTTGGCTAAAATATATTAAATCGTTAACATTGTCAGAAGTACAGAAGTGCTTTGGAAATGTTGACTGGCTGCCATGTGGCAGCCATTCCTTTTTTCCTGGTCTCAGAAGGCAGTGAGATACTTAAAAAAGACAGAGGATTGTGTCACTTTATCGGACAAATCTTATATTGGTAAATGAATTTAATCACATATGATTCTTTAAATAGGCTGCTCAGAATTTCTCTCTCTCTTTTAAAAAGATCTTATTTATTTGAGAGAGAGGAAGAATAGAGGGGGAGAGTAAGAGGGAGAAGCTGACTTCCTGCTGAGGAGGACCAAGATGTGGGGCTGGGGCTCCATCCCAGGACCCTGACACTATGACCTGAGCTAAAGGGAGATGCTTAATGACTGAGCCACCCTGGTGCCCCCCCCCCCTTTTTTTCTCTTTTATTTGAACCATAGCAAAGTATTTTGGTTTTCTGTGATTAAATAACATTACCTAGAAAACACAATCTGGGGTGGAAGATGGTATACAGCCTTGGAACTTTCTCAGGAAAGTAATTTTCTCTTGTAATAGATGCCTCTTTCTAAAATGTCCTTTAATATATAAAGATACTGGTTTTAGGTAATAAGCTTCTTAAATGTTGAAGTATGATTTTAGGGCAGATGTATTTCCTTATTTTGGAGGCTGTGGGCGAGAGTAGGAATGGATACTGGATCACAGGATTTTCCTGTTACAGATTTGAATTAAAAAAAAAAAATAGTGGTCGATAAGTATGAAGTTCTTGTCTTAAAATTTGATGACTTTTTAGCCAAATGGGAGCTATTTTCTTCTAAGTGCTTTAGGGAAATCAGTGCTAATGCTTTTACATGCTTGCTGAAAGTAGAAATTTAGGCATTTGATGAAAGTATTTTCCGATAGATAATGTTTAAAAGTGAGAGGATCAGAGCTTCTGTGAGCCTCAAGGGTGATACAGTTTACAATTTAGTACCTCTAAGTAAGGACTTAGTGTGTTCTATAGATGAGGATACTGTTAGAGGAAGCTGTTTACTGTTAGAGGAAAATAAAGTGCATGAAACCTGTACCACTTTTATGTAAACTCTTTTCTCAATTTTCTTAGGTAGAAATGGCTGAGATTATGTTTGTGAAATGTATTAAAAATCAACATTTGCTTTACTTAGAGGATAGAATCTGTTTGTGGCTAATATGATATAAAATGGGTCAGCCCTCCCATGTAAAAGCTGATAGAAGATCAAAGAGATAAGAGAGGACAGAGGGGACTTGGAGAGGGTAGCAATCTAAACATCCTGGAGATGGGTGGTTTTGGATGCTCAGAACAGAGAGGAAGAATAACATAGTAGATGATGACTTCTCTGAATGGATCAGACAGTAACCTGTCCACTTTATAGGTCCAAATCAGTGTGTAAAGCTGTAGATACATAAATATTGGTGCTTCCTAGGGTCAGGGAGGGTGGGAATTAGGACCTAAAGGGAGGTAGTAGGAGATGCAGTTGTACTCTTACTGTCCTGTATTCTTTAAAATCTGTGTCTTTATCCAAAGCTACATGTAACTCGTTTTACTAATTTACCTAAAGCTTGTTCATACATTCGGTTTTTATTATTCATCAGGCAGTTTCTGCATGCTTATTATGTGGAGAGCTGTGAGCTGTAAGTGGTAAGAGCTCTGATTTTAAGAGGCATTTCTTGAGGCCCTGCCTTTAAGGAGCTCTTAGTCTAGAGGAGGCATTGGAGGCAGGATAATTGACACAATAAAGAGGTTAACTATCAAGTTATGACAACAATAACTAACATTCAGGATGTTTTCTAATTGAAACACTGTGTCCTCAACTCTGTGAGTAAGGTTGCCAGACAAGTCTCAATGTGCAGAGGCAGGCCCAAACTTCTACACGGTGTCAGGAGTGAAAGCAGTTTATTCTGTTGGGTTATTGATGGTAACTTTGCAAAAGCAGATGGGACCTACTGCCTTCAAAGAATACTAGGATTTCACTAGGAGGAGAGGAAGGAAAAGCTATGGAAAATGGACAGAGTAACATAAATGATTTTTGTTTTTGAGTATATGACATGCACAGGATATATTCAATACTCCTGGGTTACTTGAACATAGAATTTTATGTCAGGAGGGGAGGAAAGGACAGATTGAGGCCAGGCTGTGATAGAAAATTGATAGTACATTTCATACCTAAGTGGAAAAAGAGATGAAATGCTTTAAAAATTATTTTATTTTGGGCGCCTCAGTGGGTTAAAGCCTCGGCCTTCGGCTCAGGTCATGGTCTCAGGGTCCTGGGATCCAGGTGGCATCCTGCTTCCTCCTGCCTCTCTGCCTGCCTCTCTGCCTACTTGTGATCTCTCTCTCTGTCAAATAATTAAATAAAATCCTTAAAAAAAATATTTTATTATTTTATTTTTTTTTACTTTTTACTTCTTTAGTACTTTTTTTTTTTTTAACATTCATTAAAACGTTATTGGATTGTTGGTGTATGGAAGAAAAGTAACCCCTACCAACTCACGTTTTGGTTATCTGCCATACATAAATAAACACTATTGATAGTATTTCTCACTCTTAATGCGTGTGTGATTTCATAGACATTTTCTCAGTAAGTGTTCTCTTGTGCAAAAATTTTCTATCAGTTGCATTTATACGAACTTTTTTTTTGCTTTTTTGCTTTTTATAAAAGAGGATGGATTGCTGAGTGCTAAATGCCAATTTGAAATGTTATGCTCCTTTGATTAAAAAAATCAAAGTATTGCTTTCTAATTTTCATGAATTTAGCTAGCAGCTGGTGAATAACTGCTTTTGAAGCAGTTGGAATTCCCATTTTTGTCCTAGAAGAACTCTTACCGATGAAAATAGAGTAGCGGTTGTGCTAAATGACTGAAGAATGGACAAAGAGATAAAGCAGAGAATAGAGATGAGAGTTTCTTATGGCAGGAAGCCAAAGGCCTATTGACATTACCAGATAAGTGAAAAAGCGAGGTGTGTTTCTCTCCTGTCAGATGGATGCTGCCTGAGCTGTGCTAGTTCATGAGGCCAGGGCCTCCGCTACATACATAGTTCCATTTTTGCAGTTAAGCTGCATGTCTGTGGCTGTCATTCCCTAGATATCAGTGTGAATTTATGGATCACTTGGGTGGCGATTTGGACTAAAGTAGAGTCCATATACTGTTTATCATCAGCAAAGAATATACTTTTTCTTGCAGGGACACTGAACTGATGTTCTGTCTACCGTTTGTGTTTCAGATTTCTGTGGTTATTTTTTAAACTACTATGTATCTTTGAAAGATTCCTAAAGATATGTATTCCCATCAAAGTAAATGATTAAGATAGTTGTTTGAAACCCGGTCTGCATAAACTAAAATTTATGCACTTGTATCAATCTGATATTCCGTCTACAACATCTAAAACTTGAATCAGTTGTATATCTTGACCAGTTCAAATAAAAACCATCAGGGCAACTGGCTGGCGCAGTTAGTTGGACTCTTCCTGGTTTAGGCTTCTGTCAGCATTTCAGGCTTAGTGCTCAGCAGAGAATCTGCCCAAGGACTCTCACTCCCTCTGCCCCTACTCGTCTTTAAAATAAGTAAATCTTAAATAACAAAAACAAAAAAACATCAGTTCTAAAGCCATGTAGATAGTGGAACTGCCAAAATGAGACTCAGAACTTTAAAGTATAGCTTCTATTGCCAGCATTATTACTTTTCTGACTATTTTAAATTTAGAGGAAAACATTAATAGGTATTTTTGATTAAATAATTTGTTATAGCATTAGTTTTGCTTTTTGTTTATATATGTGATTTAACTTAACAAGAAGTTTTTTTCTTTCTTGGGAATCCTGTTAACTCAGTTCTATAATCTATTGTTCTATTACTCTTCTATCCCAATCCCAAGTTTTATTACCACAGTTTTGAAAAGAAAAGCACTCTCATCTTATGATTCATTTCTCTGGGTATATAAACTGAGTTTCAAGGACTCTTGAGTTGCAGCTGAAGACTGGGCCAGTCAGACATTTTTGTTAATTATACCTTCTTTATTGGCCCTGCATTTCAGTTTTACTCTGTGGAACCACCCAGAAGACCACTGTGGTGTTCTTGGGTAGCATGTGAACTATACAAATTTAAAAAAATCCTATTATATATATATATTTATTTATTTATTATTTATGTATTATATATAAATTTAAAATATACTTTAAAATATAATTTAAAAATTATGTCAGATGAGTTGTTAGTATTTTTTTTCCTTGCACTTGAAAGTTAGAGTATACATTAGTTTAGAATGTTCCCTTTGTGTAAATTTCTTACACTATTATTCTATCTGCGTAATAGGTGATTCAATATAAACCTCTTTTCTGATATAAGGTTAATGTCTTGTCATTACTTCTTTGCTTGTTCTGAAACTGCTGTTAAACACATAATGGGACCTCCTTCTCTGTCCTTTATAGCGTGTACTTTTAAAAATTCTTTATCTCTGCCACATCCTCATTAAAGTCTTCTAGTTCTTTTATTCCTGTTCAGTTTTTCCAGTTTATACTTTATCCCTTCTATTGAGTTTTCAACTTAGTTACTTATTTTAAGTCTCAGAAATTTATTTTCTTGTATTCTAAATTGATTTTTCTCATTTCCATCTAATTTTGTTTCATTTTTGCTTGTTTAATGAGTTTTATCCTTTTATAAGAGAAATTTAATAAATTTTCTTATGTTTATCTCCTAGGAACTATTATAAACATACTATTTTCAGACATTTTCCAGATTTTCTGGATCTGTTTTGTTTGGAGGGATTTCATATTTCAATTGCTGTGTTTGTAGATTGCCTTTCTTACTAGTTTTCTTCACATGTCATGGTACAACCTGTCAAGTCCCCCCACCCCCACATTCCCTTCTTATCTGGTGGTTTTGCAGGTGTTCTTAAGTGTCTCTTCCTACTGGGGCCCCCCATCCAAAAACAGATCATAGATTGGCAGGTTGGGGCACCTGCCCTCCCCAGCTCCCCCATGATATCTTTGTTCTGTGGGCTAGGCAGCTGGATGAGGGTACTCAGGCCTTAGTTGTTAGGTTGTGTATTCTCACTTTTCTAGGTACTCAGAAGCCACACTTCCCATACAGACAGCTTACTTAACCCCTGGGCATCTGTTAGCAGCAGTTCTTTTTCAGCCTGACTTTGACTCTAGTCTCTCATTCTGGGTGGGCCATTTTTATTCCTTTTCTCAAAGGATCTGCAGTCTAGGCCTCCACTGGTATGCTTTGAAAAGCAGATCCCAGCAGGCTCATGACTTCAGCCCTTCTTACTGTTGTGTCTCTCTGTTTTGTGGAGATGTTTGTTGTTTTTATTTATTTTTTAAACGTGGCTATGCTTTTTGTTTTTTAATTAAAAAATTTTCTTAGCCATATCCTTTAAATTTCTCTTTATTTTATCAGTGATTGTTACGTATTTGGAACAAGGTGGGTCAAATAACTTATGATGTTATCTTGACTGGAAGTCCTGAGTTTTATCTTTAAATATAGGTAAATTAATTTAAGAAATAGAATGGTTCTAGCTTATTATAGTCCCAGTCATACTTTAACATTCCTTTGATTTTTTTAAACCAATTTTTATATTCTGTAAGACATGTAAATTTTTGTTTTTGTGCAATTCTGCCAATATTTTTTTTTACTCTGTGGGATATATGTATGTGTGTGTATATATTTTTAAGATCTTAGGGGCGCCTGGTTGGCTCAGTTGTTAAGCATGTGCCTTCGGCTTAGGTCATGATCACGGAGTCCCAGGATTGAGCCCCGCATCGGGCTCCCTGCTCAGCGGGAAGCCTGCTTCCTCCTCTCTCCCTCCCCTTGCTTGTGTTCTCTCTCTACCTGTGTTTCTCTCTGTCAAATAAGTAAATAAAACCTTTTAAAAAAAGATTTTATTTATTTATTTGAGAGAGACAGAGAGTGCTTGAGAGAGTGAGAGCAAGCAGAAGCCGGGGGTGGGATGGGATGGGCAGAGGGAGAGGGAGACAGACTCTCCACTGAGTGGGGAGCCCTACGTGGGGCTCCATCTCAGGACCCTAGAATCATGACCTGAGCCAAAGGCAGATGCTTGACTGATTGAGCCACTCAGGTGCCCCTGTGGGTTTTTATTTTTGAAATACTTTTCAGTATGGTGAAAGTGAATTTGATCAGTTGGGTTGAAGATTGACAGATGAAGTAGTCTTAAATCGAATTATTTCTACTATCCCTCTAATGATTAGGAATCATCCTGTACTTAAAAAGAAATGGGGGTATTGGTACACACAGGGTTTTCTTCCCTTCTTTTCCTGTTTCTTTATTTCCTTTCTTTTGTCATTACATCTCTCTCTAAAAAAATGAAATGTAGAAGATTCCACTTTAGTATTCTTTTTTTTTTTTTTTTTAAGATTTTATTTATTTGACAGCGAGAAACACAGTGAGAGAGGGAACACGGGCAGGGGGAGTGAGAGAGAGAGAAGCAGGCTTCCTGCCTAGCAGGGAGCCCGATGTGGGGCTCGATCCCGGGTCTCCGGGATCATGACCTGAGCCGAAGGCAGTTGCTTAACCAACTGAGCCACCCAGGCGCCCCTCCACTTTAGTATTCTTATTTTGGTTCTGGTTATTGGAAGTCTTAGAAGTTGTTGGAAGGCTAGAAAGTTAATACAAGCTTTTTAATAATGAAGGTGAACTATGGTAGTGTCTGTTTGCTAATTAATTACTTTAATCATTTTTCAGTAGCTTCTCATTTGAGTTCACTATTGCAGGGTTCCCCCCTTTTTAAAAAATATTTTATTTATTTATTTGACAGAGAGGGACACAGAGAGAGGGAACACAAGCAGGGGGAGTGGAAGAGGGAGAAGCAGGCACCCCACTGAGCAGGGAGCTCAGTGCTGGGCTTGAACCCAGGACCCTGGGATCATGACCTGAGGAGAAGGCAGACGCTTAAGGACTGAGCCACCCAGAAGCCCCTCCCCCCATTTCTTAAATAAGATACTTGTCAGTTAATCATTTTCCTTGTGAATTGTATCTCTCCTTTGGTCTTAGAGGAACTTTCTGATAGTAAGTCCCACTATTCTCATGATGATTTCCTTCTCTTGAGGAGTAGACATGTAGTTTTCATATTTCTTTGTGCCTTTTCCTTTCATTTTGGGGACTCTGGTTACAAGGCATTAGGAATTCTGCAATTGTGAAGAGGAGGTTCCTTCCTTCCTTCCTTCCTTCCTTCCTTCCTTCCTTCCTTCCTTCCTTCCTTCCATCCTTCCATCCTTCCATCCTTCCATCCTTCCATCCTTCCATCCTTCCATCCTGATTTCTTGATTTCTAATTAATGCCGAATCCACTGAATTAGATTTGGTTCATGTATTTGGATATACTACTTGAGAATTTTTTTGTAGAAATATTAAAAAATAATTGGATGGCTCCCATTTCAAGTTAATTTCTAAAGCAATAAGTTGACTTGTAGGCCTATTTTCAATTGATATTTGTGCTTATTTAAGTATAAGGTCTTTAATTTTTAGATTCTAAGAGAAAGCACTGACCATAAAATTTTTACTACATTGAAAAGCTTCTGATTATTTTAAAAAAGAAATTAGTTTTAAAAAGTTTATTTTAGCATTGAAATATAAAAATAAAAATTTTTATTCCCATTATTTGTCTTGTTACTGTATTAGAAATTGAGGAATCTATTAGAAATTGAGGAATCTTGAACTGTCCAACTTCCTGAGTGGGTTTTTAACACAAGTGTAACACATTTGTGTATTTATGTCCCAAATATATCTAATGTAATTAAGGAAGAACAGTCCTGCATTCCTAGAATAAGTCCTATGAAGTCATAGATGATAAAAATCTTTTTACCAGTGTTAACTTTTCTTTTTCTTTTTTAAATGTGTTTAAGTGAGATTAACTTCTAATTTTTGTTTCTGTTCTGGTTAGTTTTCTTTTTCTTTTCTCTCTCTCTTTTTTTAAGATTTTATTTATTTATTTGACAGAGAGAAACACAGCTAGAGAGGGAACACAAGCAGATGGACTGAGAGAGGGAGAAGCAGGCTTCCCACCGAGGGGCTCGATCCCAGGTCTCCAGGATCATGACCTGAGCCGAAAGCAGTCGCCCAACCAACTGAGCCACCCAGGCGCCCCAGTTTTATTTTTCATTTGATTTGTTTTCTTCTTATTTTTTTATTTTCCCTTAGATTGAGCAGGTAGAAGTCCCCTCCCTCCTTCCCTCTCTACCCTCCTTCCTTCTCCACACCCAACATAGGGCTCAAACTCACAATCACGAGATCTAAAGTCACACGCTGTACTGACTGAGCCAGTCAGACATCCCTATTTCATTTATTTTTGAAGCAAAAATAACTAACATCGACATTAGTATGTTGGTACATTTGTTTTAAAAAGTATTTTATTATGCTCTGTCATTTGAAAAGCAAGTATGCTTGGCTACTAATGTCAGAGGTGGAGTCTCTACTGGAAGGAGGATGCGGAGGGGACTTGACCTATAAAGGTAGTAGCCTACAACTTTTTCATAGCCCTGTAAGTGCATTATTGTTTTTTCGCCTTCTTTTATGAATTGTATTAGTATTAACCTTTAAAAAAATATTGTAGTTATTTTTCTGCTTTTTTTAGCATTTGGATATTACTATTTCTGCTTTTTCCATTTCAACTTTTTCTACTTCTTATGATTATTAACAAATAAAATGAATATCATTTTAGGATAAAAAGTATTAATACCTTGGGTATATTTCTCTTTGTTATCTTCTTTTTGATGGTCTCTTGTGGTTTGAAGGTATTTGACTTTTAAATTTTGATGCTGTAGTACATTTAAATTAAACTTCAGTTTGATTAGTGGCTCTTTGTTAGTGCCACTACAGTTTTTAAATATTAGTGATTAGAGATAGGATTTTGTTTGAGATAGTTGATGGGAAATGACTATTTTTTGACTGAACTAAGTTGTGATTTTCAAGGTAGCAGCAGAAACATCCCAGGCTAGGAAAGTCTCTCATATTGTCATTAACAGGGTCAAGCATTGTTTCACATATCCAAAACAGTGCAGGATATCACAATTTTCTCTGAAGTTAAAACAAGTGAACTTTTAAAAGCATGACATGCAAAGGAGTACTTATTATATATATGTATACATTGTATGTGAGTTTTGATGAATTGTATTAACACAAAGTATCAGACTGTTTGGCATGTTGCCCAAATGATCATGTTTTGGATTGCTTTGTGTAAGGTATTTGTTGTATAATAAACAGGAATGTACTTTTTATTCAGATTTGATGTAGTGAGTGATTTTTCTGTATTCACAAACTTCATACTTAACAGAAACAAAGAGAATTGAAAACTGTTTCAAAGGTCAACACTTATTTGTGAATTCTCTTGGCAAATTGTGACAAACTTGAGCCCCCAAATTAATACCTATTCATGATAAGAACTCTGTGAAAAATAGTAATGGGGGGAATTTCCTCAACATGATAAAGAACATCTACTGAAACCTACACCTAACATTATACCGAATAATGAAAAAGTGAATCACTTTCCCATTAAGATTGGGAACAAGGCAAGGATGTCTGCTTTTACTCTTCTTATTCAGTGTAATGTTGAAGGTCTAGCCAGTGCAGTAAACAAGAAAAAGAACTAAAAGGCATGCACATCAGGAAGAAAGAAACAACTGTCCCTGTTAGCAGAGAAAATTCCAGGGAGTCTACAGACACACCACTGACAAAAAAACTGCAGCAAGTCTAGAACTAATATGTGAGTTTAACGAGGTCACAGGATTACAGGATAAACATACAAAAATAATTTGTATTTCTATATATTAGTGATGAACCTGTGGACAACAAAATTAAAAATATAATACCATTTATAATTATTCAAAAAATTCCCATAAGATTTGTAAATCTTAGAAAACACGTGCAGGTCTCATATGCTGAAAATTCATTTACCTTTTCAGTCATCAGTAGTGGACAAAAAATGTACCTTGACCTAAGTCTCATACCTTTTACAAAAATAGAATCAAATGAATCACAGGCTTTGAATGTAAAAACCGTAAAGCTATAAAATATTGGCCAAAAAATTATATATATATATATACATACATATATATACGAAAATCTTCATGATCTAGGATTGAGTTAAGACTTATTAGACTATAAAACCTTTGCCAAAAAAGTTTTGTTTGTATATGAATATATATATACAATTTTCATGGCCTAGGACTGAGTTAAGACTTCTTAGGCCTGAAACCGAAAGAGGAAAAGTTGATAAATTGATTATTAAAATTAAAAACTTGTGCTCTGCAAAAACCCCCTTTTGAGAAGATGAGAAGAAAAGCTAAAGTGGGAGAGAAAGTATTTGTAAACCCCGTATCTGATGAAGAGCTAGTATCTAAAATATGTAAAGATTTCTCAGAGCTCAGTAATGAAAACCTAAATAGTCCAATTAGAAAATAGCTGAAAGACATGAAGAGACAAGTATTTAAGGCAAATATACATACTAAAAGATGTTCAGTATTATTGGCCCATTAAGGAAATGCAGATTAAGATTATCATCAGTTATTACTCCGTACCTGTCAAGGAGTTGAAATAAAAAAAATCAACATAGGAGGAGGCATAGTGAAACTGGACCAATTATGTGTTGCTAGTGGTATTGTACAGTGGTATAGCTGCTATGGAAAATGGGCAGTTTCTTAAAAAAATCTAAACTTGAACTACCATGCAACCCCAGCAATTATACTCCTGGGCATTGACTTTTTATGAAAATGTATATTCACACAAAAACCTGTACACCAGTGTTTGTAGCATCTTTATTAATCAAAGCCCAGATTGGAAACAACCCAGATGTCCTTCAACATGTGAAAGGTTAAAACTGTAATATATCCGTACAATGTAATACCTATCAGTTAGTAAAAAGAACACATAACAGCCTGGATGAATCTCCAGAGAATTATGCTGAGTGAAAAAGGGAATCCTGTGGGACAACTGTTTATGTACTGTATGATTCCTTTTATACAGTATTCTTGAAATGACTTAATTATAGGCAATGAGAACAGATTAGTAGTTGCTGGGTGTGGGGAGGAGGTGAGGAAAGTTAATATGGCTCTTCAAAGGGGAACATGAGGGATCTTTGTAATGGTGGAAATGTTCTCTCTCCTGTGAGGTTCAAGACATCATGTATCAATGTCAGTACCTGGTTGGGATACCATGCTGTAGTTTTGGATGCAATTAGCACTGGAGGGCACTGGATAAAGGGTTCAGGAGAAATTTTGGTATTACTTTTTATAACTGCATGTGAATATACAATTATCTCAAAATGCTTAATTAAAAATTAATATAAGTGAATTATTCTTCCTAATATAATTATATAATTTTCATAATATAATTATTTTCTTCATGTTTGGAATTTCTTTTCAGGACTAATAATAGCAGCTGTAATATGACAGTGATCATATAATTTATTAATTTTGTTACATAAAATGGAATACTGGTGAAGAGTTAGTAATGTTGCACAGATTACTGTAGTTCTGAAAAAAAAAAAAACACGGGGGGCTGGGGGGGACAGTGAATGAGAAAAGTGACACTATTGTTGCCATTTTAAAATTCTGCAGTGATTTACATTGTAGCTAAAATCAACCTGATCTTCTTGCTGTGTTCAAGAGGCTTTTCATTGATTTCGCTTAAGAGGAAAAGGCTTTTTTAACTTAAAAAGGAAAAAGAAAAAAGGCAGTACTCTCCAGGCCCAGTGGATTATTAAGATCTTTTAGCAGGTACTTGCTCTTTCTCTGGGAAATTAGCTGTTAAAGTCAGAAGGAACTATGTCTTAATAGTTTACATGGTGTTTGATTAAATGGAACAGTTGGGCCAGTACAGATTCCAGATTTAATGGAGCAGATATTCACCTCTGTACGTCTCCTATGATTAGTATTGTTATGTTTTCTGTATTTTAGAAATATAACTTTAGCATGTACTGTTTTGCATTTTAAAATAAGTTCGAGAATACCTAATAAATTGAACTTTTTTTTTTGGAAAGACTTAAGAGCATATCTTTAAAATATAACTTACAAATAAAATGATGTGTCTGTCTAGCATTGTGGGAGAGTTAATAGTTCTGAGGAGATAAAACCATGATACTGGAAGACAATGACAGTGATAGCTAATATTGGAGCATTGTTTATGTGTTGTGCATTAGTCGAAGCACTTCTTTTTGTATTAACTTATTTTATTATAATATTACTTTAGGGTACAGACTGTACTATGGTTTCCTCTTTACTGATGGGGAAACCGAGGCCTGGAGAACTTAATAATCTCCCAAAGGACACCCGACTGATAGAGAAGGGCATCTGGCTCCAGGGTCTGTGTTTTTTGTTTTTTTGTCTTTTTTTAAAGATTTTATTTATCTGACAGAAACACAGCTAGAGAGGGAGCACAAGCAGGGGGAGTGAGAGAGGGAGAAGCAGGCTTCCTGCAGAGCAGGGCACCCGATGTGGGGCTCGATCCCGGGTCTCCGGGATCATGACCTGAGTTGAAGGCAGTTGCTTAACCAACTGAGCCACCCAGGTGCCACCAGCAGGGTTTGTGGTTTTTAACCAATACTTTATATTGACTTCCACAGAGAAATAAGAGCGTGTATAATAAAATATGAAATGTGATTTCATAGGGAATAGGAGGCTGAAATCTGTGAGCTGGAGTCATTAAGTCAGTTTGGAGAAAATAAAAAAAAATAGGACAACTGTGGGTAGGAAGGTCTGAGCACACAGCATTGGATATTAATAAACATGCTGTATGTGGCATTGCAGTAACATAGTTGGAAGCTGAAAGTTTATTTGGGAGAGTGGTAGAAAAGACAGGTTAAATTAGTGTAAGAATTTTGAATTGCCAAGTGTGGACATTGGGAACACATTTTCTAGGCTGCTGTTGAAAAGAACAGCAGGTCTATCATAGATGCACTGAATGTGGACTCTTAAAACTAGAATCTGTGGTTAAAGTTACCACTGTATCTTTGCTCTTTCAGCTACCCGCCCTTAATTCTAACTTCTGTGCTTTAGTTTTGCTACTGATAATCCCGAGGCAGGGTGGAATAGTGAGACAAAAGCAGTAAGCCAGTATCACAAAGCTTGGACTCCAGCACCAGCTTTGCTATGTTCTTAATGTAATGAATGATTTTGTAGTGAGTTATTTAGTTATTTGAGATTTGATTTCCTCAGCTTTATAATGGGCTTGGTATCATATGCCTAATTTAGGAATTCTGTGATAATTGAGTAAGATATTTTAAGACTTACTGGGTCCATATAAGTTACTCCTGAAAAAATCATTTATTTTGCAATGAAGCCACTAAACAGGAATGAAAATGCAGGTATAGAAGTTGAAGCTTCCCTTTTTCCCATGAGGTGAGTAGGAAGACTCTTTAAACCTGGTACCTAATCTCTTCTGGTTTGCAACTTTATGGGTTACTGCTTATTTTGGTTTAGGAGGTGTGATCTGGTTATAGGACACTCAGTCAGGGAGGGGAGAGATGATGTATTAAGATATGTGTAACTACAAATAACATTATATACAAAATGAGGTTTTGTGAAATAGTTATAGCTATGCTATTATAATTCAGAAGAGAGATTATTACTGCTTGGGAGAAATGGGAATACTTTGTGGAGGAGGTAGTTTTTAAAAATGAAAACTTTTGAAAGAAGAGTATAATGAGATGCTAAAATGAGATTTTATTTTGGGAGAAGGGAATACAATGCATAAAGGCATGGAGAAAGGCAAGTGTGTGACTAGCAAAATTGGTATATTTGTAATAAGTGGGCAGGACCAGGAGTAATAGGTAATAGATCAAAGAGGATGGATGGGGCCAGATTACCAGGGGCCTTGAGTGGTATGCTAAGGAATTTTGGACTCTGCATGTTGTTAAATGTCGTAATCAACAATCCTGTTGATTTTTCATAAAGTATTACTTCAGAACAGTTTAAGGCTTGCAGAGATCTTTGAAACACCTTTGTAAGAAGAATGAACTTGTGTTACAGTGATCAAATGAGTCCTTTAATATTCATATTCCAATTGATTATATAGGTTTCTTGTATTTTTAAAAATAAGGAAGTTGTTGCCTTTATTGGTTTCTTTTGGTTATCCAGTAATATTGCTTTCTACTGACTACTTTGTAGGGGAGTAAACATTTAGTAGTTTTTCATAGTTTGATTAAATTGAATTTCAGTTTTTACCAGTTATGAATTTTTACCAAATGAGATATTTCAAGAGTAAAGATCTAGATATGTTAGAATTTCTTGGTGTACATTATTTAATAAAATTTTTGTGAGTTGCCATCTGCTGATATGAAACAAATCTTTTGGATGTGCTTGCTGACTTTTCTTAGGCCTTTTATGATTCATTAACATTGGAGTCAGTTCTGTGATGATAATCCTAAATGTATTCTTTTGAAACTCAAACTGTATCCTTGTGAGAAATCCTACCACCATGCACAATACTACTTCTCACTGGCATGGGTCATAAAGTAGTGATGTCAAATAAGCCTTACACAGTCTTGAAACTTTAATAGGAATGACTTTTAGTTCTTGTAAAACTGAGACTGCCAATTCAAGTGATAAATAGTTAATGGTTTTTAGATATGTGATTTAAATCACAATAATGACTTTTATTGATTGTGTGTGTGTGTGTGTGTGTGTGTGTGTGTGACTTTAGAAAAGTAGTTCAAACCTGCAGCTTAGGTAGAGGTCTGTTATAATTGACATCTCTGGAAATTGTTCAGATTTCAGGTTGGATAAACGATTTATTGTTACTTTTACTGACATTTTGAATGTTTGCCACAGAATTTTTTCTTAAGCTACATTTCTTTGAAGCCTAAAGTTTTTTTTTTATTTTTATTGCTTCCTGGAAAACCTCATTTCAATGACAGTTTTGATTCAGGGTGAAACATTGGCTAGTTGCCATTAGCTGAAAACATCCCTCTCGTCTTTGTTACAGACTTCACATTTCCTAAAAGTATACAGTTTCCATTTAATGCACTTTTAAAAACTCTATTTTCCAGACCATCCATGTTCTGTAGCTTCTAAGAAGCTGCTTTACTTCTGTTAATTTTCATTATTTAATACTGAAATATAATCTTATCTGTCACATTTACTGCAGATTGGTTGTAATTATCTTAGAAGTTTAAGGTTTAACCAAAGATTGTGGTAACCTTACCAGAGGGCATCTGACTTTCTGAATATTGAATAGCCTTCTTCAGTGTGTTCTCCATAGCTAATGAAGAGTACATTTGCTGAAACTCCATGTTTGTTTAATCAGTTCCTTGGACTCAGGACTGAAGCAGTGGCACAGTGAGGTTAGATTGTAGGCAGTAATCCTTCTTAAATGAGGCTTAAGGGGAGTTGGCATGGTGACTTGTAAACCATATTTGGAGTTTTGCTGGCTTCTATTCAGTGTAATGTTGCAGACGTTGGAATTTTGTCTTAACCCAGTTATCTCAAAGGCATTTCTCTCAAATATTTGTCAAGGAAGCCATTATTTATTTGTTTGTTCATTGATTTATTTTGGTTCATCTTTACATGGACACATGTATGCGTGTATACGGCACACCCACATGCACCTTTTTTTCTACACAAGGAAAATTTATAACTCACTTAGGAAAAGAATCTGTTTCTTTTTCTTCCCTTTTCCTTAAACTAAAAAAGTAGTGCTGTTTAATTTCCTTGAATGCTATGAATTTTTAAATAGAAATAAACTTTCAGAAATTGTGAATGCATTAGAATATTTGTCTTACAGTTGAAAAATGACATTTCATGTTAATGGGTGTTTTGGTTGTATTACAAAATTGACTTAAGGTTTTTAGTACCAAAGTACATGTTTATGTATAACCATTAGTAGTTGACAGTTCTGGAATTCATATTGTGGTGCTCAGAAATTAGGAATTTGGTATTTTAAATGAAAGTTCTTGGTGGTACTTATCATTTTATTTGGTATGCTGTATAATGCTGTTTTACACATTAACTTGGTTTTATAGGTTGATTTAAAAATTCGTATTTTATTTTAATATTTTTTTAGAGTGCATGTGCACAAATGTGCACACATGCGTACACATACACATATCCCGAGTTGGGGAGCGGAGGGGCAGAGGGAGAAGAGAGAATCTTAAGCAGGCTGCACACCTAGTGTGGAACCTGATGTGGAGCTCGATCTCATGACCTTGAGATCATGACCTGAGCTGAAATTAAGAATCAGATACTTAACTAACTGAGCCACCCAGGCACCACTCACAATTTGCATTTAAAATGTAGTCTGCCAGCATTATATGTAAGTAACATTGAACTGAAGAAGATGCTTATGCCTTTTTTTTTTCCCTTAAAGATTTTATTAGGGCAAAAAAAAAAAAAAGATTTTATTAGGGCTAGGGAGCATGAGTGGGTGAACAGCAGAGGGAGAGTGAGAGGCAGACTCCTCACTAAGCAGGGAACCCGACGCGGGACTCCATCCCAGGACCCCAGGATCATGACCTGAGCTGCATTAACTGACTGAACCAACCAGGCCCCCCTGCTTCTGGTGGTTTCAGTTAAAAATTGTATAATATTTTTTTGCTCATAGCATGGTTTGTCTGAATCTCAGAATTTTTGACACAGTTGTAATCTGCAGAACTTCTTTAACCACAGTGAATTTATTTCCCCGTATTTACACCCAATGAGAGAGAGAGAGAGCTCAAGAAGGGGGAGATATACAGGGAGAGGGAAAAACAGACTCCGGAGTCCGACATGGGCCTTGATTCCTGGACCTGGAGATCATGACTTGAGCCAAAGGTGGACGCTTAACTGTCTGAGCCATCCAGGTGCCCCTCAGATCCTCTGGTCTTTTCTTTAAAGGTGGTTGTATTATATTTAAATCTGCTTTCTCCAACAAATTTTTTTGTCATATTTCCCCAAATTTATGAACTACAGGAAATGCATGCAGTAATTCATTCATTTCTTCCTTTGAAGAAATGTGCCATGCTGCTGTGTGCCATGCAGTGTAGTTACTAAAACAATCTTTAACCTCAGGGAGGTTAAAATCTCAAGAGGGGAGATAAACAGTATATCTCTCTGTAGAACTTGAAGTGCAGTATTTTAGTGTGAACAGAGTGCTCTGAAAATGCAGAAGCTTTGGAGTAGGGTGGGGGTGTGTGTGAAACTTTATAAAAAATGTGGTCCCTGAATAATGACCCAGATTTCTAGGTGCTATGAGTAAACGCGATGTTAGTTGGAGTCCATAGGTTTCTATATTACATATTGGCCTCGTGAATCTCTAAGTTTATGAGAAGGGTACCTGTGTTTCTTTACTTCTTCCTTCTGCTTTTTAAAAAAACTTTTTTCTTTGTTGGGCACAATACAGTAGAGAATGAGAAATGGACAATGTCAGAGAGGATGAGTAGAAGTTGCTGGAGCCCAGTGTTCTTCAGTAAGCTGTAGGAGATAGGAAAAAGTACAGAAGTGAGAGTTTGGCTTCAGATAAGAGCAAGGGCATGTCACCTAGAATAATGGGAGAGAAGGGAGAGAGGTAGAAGATGTGGAATGTGGAATTTCTCTTTGTAACTGTCATTGAAAAAGGAAGCAAGGTCATCATTGAGAGCTTACTGGAAGAGCTATCAGAGGTTTCTAGAGGGTATAGAAGAAAAGGGTTAGTTCTTCTAGGAGAGTAGGAATGTGAAAGGCCCAGGGCAGTGTGATTTAATTCTCTACACAGTGCAAAAAGCCCACTTAAGTTGTGGTTTTGAGTTTAAACCAAGAACAGTTTGTGTGGGATTGGGTGTTTTGTAGTATATAAGTGTGTGTATTGTATATACTGTGTATACTTCTATATACTGTGCATATAACTGCACAGTTTCAGGCCCTGATTATCAGGTGGGGAGCTGAAAATTAACAAGGTTTTGTCAGAGTATACAAGGAAGTGAGGTTCAAGGGAGATGGAAGTTTGTGTAAAGGAGTGATTGTGAGTGGCCATGGAGATTAAACTGAAAGAAGGCATGGGAATGAGGGATAGTGAAAGGTGGTGGGACCTGAAGGTCATAAACTGTGTGAGTTTCTCACTTCCCAGAAGTTCACAGGGTTATAGCAATTAGAAGTGTGATTTTAGGCCCTCACATTCGTAGTTGAAGTATGTTTAAACATGAACTATTTTCCAAGTCTGTTTTGAGATTTTTTTTTAGTGTTCCCATTAAAAAAAAAATCCCATAATCTGTGGAAATGTAATCTTTTTGCCATTTCTGTCTCACAAAGCTTAGTTTACTTAAAACTTTGATTTAAAGAAATAGTGGTTTTACAGTGTAATCTGTGATGACACGAGTGCTTTTGTATTCCTATTGTCTAAGTTGCCAGTGTCAGTTTCCAGTTGGTTGATGTGCAAAGGAAATTTTGGTGTAACTGATATAATGCATATTCTTAAGCAGAAGACCGAATGCTTGAATGAAGAATTGTTTTTAAAGTTAGATTGTAACTTTTCTTTAAAAAAGGAAGAATGTTTATCAATGATGTATTCAGATAAGATTTCAGGATGAATGTTTCTATTTAAGAACTAGGGGCTCTTGGGTGGCTCAGTCCATAGAACATGTGACTCTTGACCCCCCGGGGTTTGTAAGCTCAAGCCCCATGTTGGGTGTAGAGAATACTTAAAAAATCTTATTAAAAAAAAAAAAAAAAGAGGGCGCCTGGGTGGCTCAGTGGGTTAAGCCTCTGCCCTCGGCTCATGTCATGATATCAGGGTCCTGGGATCGAGGCCCACGGCAGGCTCTCTGCTCAGCAGGGAGCCTGCTTCCTCCTCTCTCTCTGCCTGCTTCTCTGCCTACCTGTGATCTCTCTCTCTGTCAAATAAATAAATAAAATCTTAAGAAAAAAAAAAAGAGAAAAGAAAACTTCAGGTTCTTTAGGAATTTCTTCCACATATAAATAATATACAGTATGGTGCAACTATTACAACCTTGATTAGCCCTTTAGGTTTGTTTAGTTTATCTTGAAATATGTATCACTTTAAATAAAATTCTGTTGGATTCACTTAATTAAGATTCTGCCTTTTATTGCACACAAATTGATGTAATAGCCAGCTGTGAGAGTTGGTAGATCTGTATCCTGTAATAGTTGGTAGGAGATAGGCTCTCGTTTGTCTTCTGAGGACTTGCTTTAGGTGGGAGCATGGATAATTAATCTATGCCAGGGTTTCTCCATCTTAGCACTGTTGATGTTTTAGGCTGGTAATCTTCTGTTTGAAGGCTTTTTCCTGTGCCCTGTAGAACTTAAGCAGCATCCCTAGCCTTGATCCACCAGATGCCAGTAGTACACCCAGTACCTCTCTCCTTAGTCTTGATAATATCCTTTTTAAAAAATTGTGTACATATGTACATATAGGTAAATTGGGGATTTCTAAGTCTTTTGTTTGAAAAACGTCTAAAAGTTGGCTAGACTTAAGAAGCATAGCCATAGTTACTCATTACCTTTCTAGTTGTATTCTGCATTAGTATGTCCCCTTTAGTGTTATTTTATACAAACAATATGTATTTATATTTTCAAAATGTAGCTTCTGTGGAGGAAAAAAGAATTACACTTTTCAAAATGATTGGTGCTGAACTTTAATTCACTTCACAAAATTCATTCTTATACAGATTGATTTGCCAACAGAAAGCAGAACTATAGCGTCTTTGGTAAGTTCTTTCTATTCAGAGCCCACTTAACAGAAAGATGAGTTAGATTCATTTCTTCTTTCAAACTGCCTTCCAAATGCTATGTAGTCAAAATATTTTAGAAGTGAATATTGGGTTGGATTCTCTATGAGAAGTTTGGAATTCCTAGTGTGTGCTGGGTATTACAAGGCTGATAATACACTATTCTTTGTCCAGAGGCTAGTAGGAAGAAAATAAGAAAGGCCACTGTTCTTAATTATGAGATAAAGACAGTGTAAGTGGGACTGGAAGGATGGAATAAATGTGTTTGTTTTGTTTTTAAGTTAAAGTGCTTATTTTGCTATGAATAAAGATATATTCATGTTCTTCTGTTTGTATATTGGGTACAACATGAAATGGGAAATTAATATTTTTCCTTTGAAATGACTGCTTAGCCTTTTATAGTTACATGATTGAACTTAGCTCTAAATTTTACTTTGGTTTTCAGAATTACCAGTATATTGCTTTATAGCTCAACCTCAAAGAACAATTTGCTGTGCAAGTCTTTATGACTCTAGTTCTTCCTAACTGTGCAGAAATTGGAATCCTTTACCAGATTGTATAAACTTAGGTTTCTGCAAATATTTTAATACAAAATAATCTGTTATCAAAGTTTTGATTGAGAACCAGAGTACTATAGCAGTTAGCCACCATGAACTTGTGAGACCAACTCTGAAAATTCCCTGACCCCTATTAAGAATTCTGTCATGGGAATTTCAACAAGGGAATTACTTTTATAAAACTCAAGTTGATGTTAGTAAATAACTTTCCTGACACCGACTTCTAAATATGGTAGTGAACTCTTTTACTCTATATTTTTTTCATATGTTAGATTTTTCCTCTTGTATGTTTTTAGTAATAATATTAGTTATTCAGGGAGATGATGATTAATGAAAAGGACCTATTAAATATAGTAAGAATACTGAGGTTGGGTACCAAGTTAATAATATCAATATAGAAGGCAGTTTTAAAATTATGCTTATTATCATTACTTGAGAAATTTTCATGTGAGATAATGGAGATTTCAGGGAAAGTGTTGTTTCTAAGTACTTAACGCACAAGAAGGAACAAGAATTACATTGGGAAGACAGATGAGTGACTGTGAAAATGGTTGTAAATTATGTAAGAATTTGTCATTTACTAATAATTTATTTTTATCTCACACAGTCTGAGACTAGATGTTTAAGGTTTGAAAGATTTTGTTGCTATGATGATCTGGAGAACTGCTTTCTTTCCAAGCAGTTTTTTAGATTTTTGTGTAAGGATAGACCTAGACAAACTAATCTCTGGTTATAGAAATCAGGTTGGTAGATACAGTTTTTGGGAGGTAATGCCTGGGAGAGGCCATGATGGGGATGGGAGGTGAGGGTTCTGGAAAGTTGATTATGTTCTGTGTTTTGGGTGATGGTGGTGGTTTGGGTGGGAGAGGGTGAGGTACTTGTTACATCAATGTGTTCACTTTGTGAAAATTAGTTGAGTTGTACCCTTATTATACTTGTACTTCTCTGTGTGTTTTCTGATACTTAAATAAAAATTTATTAAGAAAAATGTATTAGGAGCTCACGTAACTGACCTAGTACAAAACTGAGGGTTTTAGGAATGATGAAGGGTTTTTCTTGCACTCTAGGCATTTAATTAAATAAATTCAAGAAATTTGCCCTCTTGTCTGTTCTCAATCCCTTATACATACCACAGCTCAGAACTACTGAGATAATTGATCCCCTCCCCTCCTCACCCCTTTCTGCCTTTAGAAGGCTTTTTAAAAAAATTTTTACTTATTTATTTGAGAACCAGCAAGAGAGAGAGCTAGAGCGAGCACGCGCGCGCGCGAGAGAGCGTGCGCTTGAGAGAGAGAGAGAGAGAGAGTGCGAGCTCGTGCGCTTGTGCCCACATGGGGGTAAGGGTGGGTTGCAGGGTGGGGGAAGGGGCAGAGGGAGTGGGAGATGCATGACCTGAGCCCCTGGGCAGCCACTTAACCGGCTGAGCCACCCAGGCATCCCTTGCCTTTAGAGTCTTAATATTCATTTTTATTTTCTGGCAGAGACAGTAGTACTTTCCTATGTGAGGATATTTCTGTATTTTCATATATACAGGCTTTCACTTTTTATCTTATGTGATAGACTTCTCCATATTCACTTTGAAAACTCTAGAAGTTACATTTGTTATCTGTTCAGATAGGTGTTGGCAACTAGTAACAGCTGTTACTATGAGACATCCCGTAGAGATAAACATATTAAACGAAACCTGGATTGGAGGAAGTAGCCCAGTCCATGTGGCACCTATCTGTTAGCAGCGAAATTGCAGAGTCAAATACAATTTGGCCCTTAGGTTACTTTGAGTCAAACATTTTTTCTTTTTTTCTACTGTAGAAATAACCCATTTGTAGAATATGTAGTATCTCGTTAGCTCTGACTCTAGCTTCATATCTAGAAGAGGAGCAGCTTTAATTATTTAAATGAATTCAGTATTTCTCTACTGATTCCTCTTCCCAGAGTTTGTCCTACAGTTATTATTTACTTTTGGTCAATTATAAGAAATTTCTTTCATTTGTTCATCTTAACTAATCATAGAGAAGCCTTACATCTTAAATTATGTGGCGGCTTTTTGTAATTTGTATATTGTAGCTGCTGCTACTTCTACTTGGCCACTGGGAAACCTTTATTTCCTTAGGTTATTTATTGTATTTTCTATTTATACTGTGTAGTGCTTCTTTTACCTTTGCCTGCAACTGTATTTGCAGTATTCCCAAATTTCATGTAAATGTTTGCACTGGGCTGTCCTGGCCTGGCCATTCTTCCTTTCTCACATATAACATAGTGTGAGAATGTTCACTTAGTTGACTGTAATTAAGGCAAGTTAAGTGCTATTGAAGTGTTTAATTTTATTAATTTGGTAAGATGGAAATGAAAATAAAATTGTATGAGTGATATTTTGTCTGTCAGTCATTAGACCAATATTTAGAAGTATTTACCAATTTCACATTTCTCTATTTTGATTCTTAACAAAAACATACGCTGTAAGGCAATTGAGGAAAGGAAATATAGCATGTTAAACATCCTAGACTTAATTTCCTTCTTTCTTTGCAACCATGGTAAGGCAACAAGCTGTGAAACAAGAATGTATATATTTTTCATTTTAGCACATATATTTATTATACCATATTTTAAAATACCTGTGTTAATATCCTGCATCCTACTATGTCAGAAGAGAACTGTCATTTTTCTTTGCCTCTGTTTCTGCATCATGGTGATCTAGTTTCTTGATTTTCTTAGTCTCTCAGCAGTGGTTTTATTCATATATGTAATATTATTTGCAGTGTACCTACATTTAGTGCTATATGTGGCCATGTTGTGTTTAGCCATTAGAGTTTTTTTTTAAAGATTTATTTATTTATTTGACAGACAGAGATCACAAGTAGACAGAGAGAGAGGAGGAAGCAGGCTCTCTGCTGAGCAGAGAGCCCGATGTGGGCCTCGATCCCAGGACCCTGAGATCATGACCTGAGCCGAGGGCAGAGGCTTAACCCACTGAGCCACCCAGGCACCCTAGGCATTAGAGTTTTAATTTTAAGGACTTACTGTCGTTTTTAAAAAAGATTTGTTTATTGGGTGGCACAGAGGGAGAGAGAATCTTAAGCAGACTCTACGCTCAGTGTGGAGGAGTTTGATCTCATGACCCTGAGATTATGACCTGAGTGGAAACCAAGAGTCAGAGGTCAACTGACTGTACCATCAGGCCTTACCATCATTTTTCAAAACACGAGAAGGAAGTTTTTGATTGAGAATAATTCAGTCTTCAATCTGTACTTCTTTTTCCCGTGGGTATTAGTTTTTTTTAGGTTGAGGATCACTAGTTCGGCCAACTTTTTTTGGAGTGTTTTTAGTGTGCCTTGTACCTACATTTAAAGATGAACAAAACATATTTACTGATCTCAATTTGTCTGCTATTGGAACTCAGAATAATACTTGGTTTTTGCCTTAAATGGGTTGGAAGGAAGCATAATGCTGTAATGTAGGAATGCTTACTCCTTGAAAGCCACTGTGACTAGAAAGATTTGAAACGAATGTATATTGAGAGCTTCACTCTGTGCCAGTTTATGAAGCGTGTTTATATATGTCATCCTAGTTACTGTTCTGCATAATGATGCTGTGACACGTGCAGTTTTCTGAGTTTACCGAGGTGCTAATAAACGGACAGACTCACGGTCACACAGGTACAAAGTGAAGGCTCAGGGTCACTCAGTTTTAAGGTGCTGAAGTCAGGACTGCAGGACTTTTTGACTCCATACCTCTTCAGTATGCTTTGTTGCCTTGGGTAGATGCTTAGCATTATAGATAAAGTAACTAGTGAGGAGTAAGAGGCTTAGGTTTTATGAAATGTACTTATAGAAGTGGTCACTTATAGCAGACAGGAGGCTTCTTATTTCTAGAGAGTGAAAACTGGAAGACGTTGTTTCAGCTATATTTAATAGTCTAGTATGTATGGTGAAAAGGATCTCTTTGGCAATGATATCATGAGTGGCCTGGAATAATGCAATAGCATTTTGCCGTGGCCTTTCTCCGTTAGGATGAGGGTAGGGAATCACATGTGACTTTCATGTGATAGAATTTTTCACATCTGAAAACATGATTCTTTTATTTTAGAAAGGAACACTTTGGTCATTTTCTAGAGTCATTGACTAGAAGTGAGCAGTTACATAGAATTTTAACTTTTGCAAAATTTAGGGGTGTGTGTTAGGTAGGATTTATATATACTAGTGGGTTTTGATTAATTTTTTTGTGGCCCAAAAATAAGGTCCATGGTTTTATGTCACAGGGCTCTGCCTACCAACAACAAATGTCTTAGGTAATGAAAAAGAAGTCATGTTTAGAAAGACTGCATAAAACTTTTTTTTCTCCTTTAAGAAAGCGGAGAGGGACAGTCAGTATTTATTTATATGGTAGAACCAAGTTTCTGAAAGATTACCTTTGGTCTGTGTATCTGATCAGCAGGGTAAAATATAACGGGGATGAATGTGAAGCCTTTTATTGAGGTTTTTAAAAAACAGATTGGCAGGTATAGATGGAGGAGATGGAGCTTGACACAACTGAATGAGAAAGAGCTGGGTATATGGTATGTGATTAAAAAAGTTAAGATGAGAACTAGGCTGTCTTAATGGAAGGATTATGTAGTTTACCAGTTTTACTGTTGTGTCTTTATCTGAGATGTCTGGGGTTATTATACCCTTTTTAGAAAGCTTCATTTTAAGAAGGACTTTAAATACTGGAGCCATGACAGAAAGGGTGGCTGGGATGGGGCTCAACCTGGGGACCAGATGCTTGTTCAACAAACCTCAGGCCATCAGTTTTCAAAGAATTGATCTGTAGCCTACAGGGGTGAGAGGGGGGTCCTCTAGGCTTTTTTAGGGACTAGAAACAATTTTGATGAGGCGCCAGCAGTTTTACCCACCACTGCTTCTGCACTATCAGTGCAAATGCACAACACAATGCAAAAAGGCAATATATCTTAATATTACAAAATTGTATTTAAGAGAGAGGGAGCATGTGTATGCAGTGGGGAGGGGCAAAGAAAGAGGGAAAGGCAAACTTTTTTTTTTTTTTTTTAAGATTTTATTTATTTGACAGAGAGAAACACAGCCAGAGAGGAAACACAAGCAGGGGAAGTGAGAGAGGGAGAAGCAGGCTTCCTGCCTAGCAGGGAGCCCTATGTGGGACTCGATCCTGGGTCTTCGGGATCATGACCTGAACCGAAGGCAGTCGCTTAACCAACTGAGCCACCCAGGTGCCCCGGGAGAGGCAATCTTAAGTAGATTCCGTGCTGAGCATTTAACCCCACGTGGGCTCAGTCTCACTACCCTGAGATCGTGACTCTGAAATCACCAGCTGAGCTGAAACCAAGAGTTGGACGCTTAATGGACTCTACCACCCAAGCATCCATTGAGGACTCCTTTCTGCTAGCTTATACCTTCCTGTTGGCTTTCATTTCAAAGGGTGTTTTGGTTTTTGTTGTAGTTGTTGTTTTGTTTTTTCCTCCTCCTCTCCTCCCCTTCCCTGCCTTGTCTGTAACACCTGGTGGGTTTCCATTTTGGATTATGGTATGTAAACAAGTATTTTAGTATCTATGTTATATGCCTCTGACACTTGTCTTTTCCTCCTTCATACAAGCATTGATGGACCTGTTTAAACAGAATATTGTCTTTTCAGGGTTGTTGAAGAAGAAAATTCTTATTTTAGTTTGCACCTTGCCTTGAATCACCCCTAAGTTCCAACTGAGATTATGGGAGTTTATAAAACAGGACCACTCCCAAGTAGTCTCTTGCAGGATTAAATAGTTGTGCATGTAGAATTGGTTGGATTCTGTAGGTTTATGGGTTGTCCACGTTTAAAATAGGTTCAGTTTTCTCACCCTTCTTCTGATAGGAGGACTAGTTTCTCATCACGGATTTATGCCATTCATTTATGCACAGAGTCATAAAACTGTTTATGAACACTAGGTACTATTCTAGGAGTTGAATAAAGAGGTGTGTTACTTCTGTTTAGTACTCTTATTTGTTCTCTTAACTAATAAATCTTTGTAATATTTAGTATTTATACTTAGGAATAATTCTCCATTTTGAACTTGAGGACGACATCCACATATGGCTGTTTGTTTTGTACTTCTGACAGGTAGTGAGCACACGGTTAGGTTGCATTAAGAGGTGGTGGTGGTGATGGACTTGGTTTAGGAAGTATAGATGGTCTTGAAAAATTACATGTGGTGTATTATAAGTTATGCTTTGAAAAAACTGACATGTATTTTATCTTGACTATTTTAGATGTGGTGAAAATGTCTAAAAAATGTTATTCCTTTGAATAAACATCATTAAATAAACTTGTTTGTCAATTTATATGGATTTTTATAAAATACAGTCCATCAATTCCAGACATGGAAAGCAGTACTATAGCTATTCGCATGATCAATACATGTCAAAAGGAAATGCTAGCTGCAAAGCAAAAGTGAACAAGGAAGTCAAGAAAATAAAAACTAGGTGAGGAAAGGACACACTGGAATATGTACATGGCAGTAACACAGTCTTTAATAAGGTAGTCAAGTTTAAATGGTTGCCATTTGATATTTTATATTTGGGTGTCTCCACAGTAAATTGTGTCCTAATCGAATACACAGAAGGTGATGAATTGATCTCTTGACATCTCAAAGTGATCTCTACATAAAATAACTTAGGGGGCACCTGGGTGGCTCAGTTGGTTGGGCGACTGCCTTCGGCTCAGGTCATGATCCTGGAGACCCGGGATCGAGTCCCACATCGGGCTCCCTGCTCGGCGGGAAGCCTGCTTCTCCCTCTCTCACTCCCCCTGCTTGTGTTCCCTCTCTGGCTGTGTTTCTCTCTGTCGAATAAATAAAGTCTTTAAAAAAAAAAAAAAACTTAGAAGTGATGGCCTTTCTCAAATGACAAGACTTTTAGAAGTGTAAATATTACGGAGAAAATTAAACCCCCAAATCTCTAAGTTAGCATAACTCTAACAAGGAAAAAATGAATGTTGTACAATATCTGCTGGGCTGTTGATTGTGACATTTTTGTAGTAAAGTAATATACCCTTAATAGGCTGTATCTAATCTACTTCCTGATTTTTTAAAATCAGTTGTTCAGTTTGCCTGTATTTTGTGTAAAAAGAACATCATATTAATCTTTTTTTTTCCAACAGTTTTATACCCTAGTATCTTTTTTATTCCAATACTAAATTAAAATATAGTCTTTTCTATAAGCCATTTATTCTCTTCAGGGAGTTTCTTTGCTATCTGAGTTTTGTTTTCAGTCCATTCTTCTATCCATTTTTTTTTTTAATCTTTACGAACTCATCTTTAATCTTTTGTCTCTTTTTAGCAGTCTGGTTTTTAAAGACTTAACTTTAGAAATATGCAATTTTTGTGATGTAAATTCATGGGGTCATGTATGGAGAATTTTATCTTCATTCTTGAAGTCTGAGTATGAAAAATTTGATCCCTGAAGAGTACTTTTCACAAATTTCCGGTTCAGTGAAAATAAATTGTTGTGGGATTGCAACTGAAAATGTGGCAATAAATTTCCCAATGCAAGATGCATATTGATTTCTTTAAATCCCCCTCTTCACTCACTCATTCAACAGATTTATTGAGTGCTCAGTTTGTGCTAGTCAGTGTGCACAAGTACTGGGTGATACAGTGCTTGTACGACTTGGACTTAACGGCTTTGTATTTAGGCTGTGGCGGGGAGGGGAGTTAATAAAATCACCTAAGTAAATGAAAAAAAAATAAGGTTGGCATAGCAATCGCAGACTGTACAGTGCTATACAGATAATATGGGGCTTAATAAAAGGAAATCCAAGTTATCCGAGGAAGTGGTGTTTGGATCAAATGTGACAGTAAAGCACACTTGAAGGAAGTGAAGAGAGGAGTGATGGTATTGTGTGAGAGAGAAGATAGCAGCTCTTGGTGGCAGAAGGCTTGGTGTATTCCAGGTGTGAAGGAAGACGGGTGTACCTCTAGTGGAGAGAATGCCTGGGAGTGTTTTATCAGATGAAGCAGATCTGAGTGTCATCTAGGAATAGATGAGGCGTTGCCAAGCTGCCACTGGCTTTCCAGGCATGATAAGGGCTTGGGTCTTTATCTCAAGCACAAGGGGACTGAATCCATGTTACATTTTTTTTTTTTTAGAAAGATTATTTATTTGAGGGAGAGTGAGAGAGAGCAAGCCTATATGAGCACGAATGGAAGAGGGGCCTAGGGAGAGGGATAAGCAGATTCCCCACTGAGTAGGGAGCCTGATGCAGGCCTTGATCCAGGATCCCAAGATCATGACCTGAGCCAAAGGTTGATGCTTAAATGACTGAGCCATCCAAGCGCCCCTCCACATTACATCTTTCAAGCAGGCATACGGCTTGGGTAGCTGAGGATTGAGATGGGAACTGTGTGGCCCTGCCAGGCTTCAGTGTGCAAGGTGGGCAGAAGTGGATGTGGCCAAAAGTGGGCATGGGTATTCTGGTCATGAAGCTATCATAGGAGCCCAGAGATGATGGTGTCCTTGTTGTTGCTTTAAGCTTTCTCAGTCTTGCTCACACATAAACTCAGAAGGGCCTTGTGTCCTTTCTTGAGAACACATTCTAGCATGTTTTCACTTTGGGAGTCTGGATGTCATTTATCCTAGAGTTTTCACACAGCACCAGTGCAGAAGACTGCTGTGTTTCTTTGGATGATTAACATAGACCTCATAATCCAAAAGCAGGTAATGAAGGCTAGTATATTAAGCATGTATTGCAATGTGCTTTTGGAAGACTGATTTAAAAAAATGTAATTATCTCAATATCAGTTGATCCTTAATTGTATTATGCTCCGGCTATACTTTTTGCTAGTCATTACTTTGGCAGTGAAGACTTCCGACATGAACAGATGACTAAAAGTAAACGTAACTTGAAATATTTATTAGTGCAGAGTAGTCTTTGAATTGTGTATTAGCTGTAGCCTACATTTAACTCCTTTCAAATTAATTCTTTAGCTGGGCTATAAATTTTGCTTCTTGGTCTTTCTTTGTAACAAGCAACACTCTTAAAAATGTAACTTATGGTGGACAACGTGACATTGGTTAGCAGTTACTTATCACCAATCCGTGTCCTGTGTGTAATTGTCAGTGTGTGTATACTGAAGCCGTAACAGAAAACTAGTGCCCTTTCCTTTGGCAAATGTGACTAAGAGTGGGAAATAATGCCCAAAGCCTTTTGCTGAATCGCCATCTGTTTAAAGTGCCTGTTTTTAAATGTAGTGACTCATGTCACCTCAGTCAGAAGAGGCTCCTACAGCTGCAGCAGCCTCTGTTTGGGTTAAATAAATAAACAAAAAACGTTTCTCTTTCATATTTTATTGCTCTGTTCCTAAATCACCTTTTCGTTGTTGGCCTTTATTTCTTTTGGATTTTGGTTGAGGAAATGAGTTGTTTATAGACAGGTAGGGTCAGCTCCTGAGTGAATGAAAGATCTGAGATTATTAAAAACATTTTTATGCCAGTCTCTGAAGTAATAAATTTAAAGCTCTGAGAGAAACTATTCAGGTTTTTTTTTTTTTGTTTTTCCCTGATGCACTGTTTATGTGTCTTGGCACATAGTACTGGTGGGAAAAGAATAACATGGATATGATGAAAGATTGTGTTTGTGGAGCAGCGAGTCGGTACCTGGGGGTAAGCAAGCCCCAACCGTTTGAACCCAGTCATAGCTCATGAACCTGTAAGTGGACCTCTTTGCTTTCAAATAATGAAAAAATTTCTGATAAATATCACAGAGGTCAGCTCTTACTATCGCAACTTTTTCTCATAAGATTTTCAATTTTAATTCTTTTGTTATCTGATGCCTTCAGGGAATGGGAAAAAAACCGACAAAAAACAAAAGACATACCACCACCACATTATTTTATTCTTTTGATAGTACAGCACTGAAAATATATATTGTTATTGTGAATTCGAATTTTTTCTATAGTAAAGGCATGGCGATTTGAAGATATTACTGGAAGGTCAGTTTTTATTAGGGAATTTTTCATAAAATTTTTAAAAAAAATTCAGTTTAATTCAGTTCTGAGGAAATATGTGTTATGTGTGTAGTTTTCTAGTTAGAAGAACTTTACTATGAATTTTTATAAAAATGCTTCCCGTGTACATTTTAAAATTTATTTTATGAACAAGGCAATTATCCCTGAATTTTTATTATATAAAAAGAGGACTTTATGTCTTGGACTAGATTTTTTTTTTTTTTTTTGTAAGACCCCATTTATTAGGGTACCTGGGTGGCTCAGTTGGTTGAGCGACTGCCTTCGGCTCAGGTTGTGGTCCCGGAGACCTGGGATTGAGTCCCACATCGGGCTCCCTGTTCGGCGGGAAGCCTGCTTCTCCCTCTCTCACTCCCCCTGCTTGTGTTCCTTCTCTGGCTGTGTTTCTCTCTGTCAAATAAATAAAATCTTAAAAAAAAAAAAAAAGACCCCATTTATTTATTTGACAGAGAGAGATCACAGGGAGGCAGAGAGGGAGGAGGAAGCAGGCTCCACGCTGAGCAGAGAGCCCCATGCGAGCCTTGATCCCAGGACCCCGAGATCACAACCCGAGCTGAAGGCAGAGGCTTTAACCCACTGAACCACCCAGACGCCCTAGATTTTTTTTTTTAATTAATAAATACCTGCTTTGGGTGATTTCTGTTCCTAAACCTTTGTGGGTTTTGTTTGTTTGTTTGTTTTTTTCTTGCAAATATATTAGGCAGTTTCATTTATATTCTGTTACTGTGAGAATTCTGAAATGTTAATGTTTTGCATTAAAAAGGTCTTGATTCCATAAAACTTTTAATCGTCAGTTGAATTTGAGTTTTCAACTAAAATGTTAAGGTATAATAAAAGAAAAATAGATAAAAAATCATTTGACTCAAAGGTATAATTTTTAATGAATTATATATAAAAATTGCTGGCTATGATAACAAATTGATCAAATTGTATTATTTCCTTAATAGGGTTATTTAGAGATTTTATTCTGGAAAAAAAATTTCATTAATATATATTTAGTACTGATTCATATCTTCTCAAAACATTGATTTAAATAATTGTTGTGTCAGGTTGAGAAAGTGACAACATTGAAAATTCTGAAATAGTTTGGGACCTGAAGGATTGTGCATAAAGTGGCCCTCACCTTCAATAGAAAACGCATGGATAGAATTTATATAAATAACTGGGCAGCCTTACCCATCCTCAACCCTGTTGTGTTAATTCACACCCACGGGATTATGTCCATTTAGCATTCACTCCTGAAAGAATATTATTTCTTCTCATATGGAATACTCACATTAACATATCTATTGTCAGTTTCACTAAAAAAAAAAAAAAAGATTAAGGATGAGTAGATTAGAATGTATGGTGAATAAAAGAGGAAGAGTTTGTTGGGGTAGAGTGGTTAGAAAGTGAGTGAATTCACGTGGATTAGAATAATATTTAACATTCAGGCCATATATATATTTGTTTTGTTAGTGTAGATGTAATTTTTTCTGAGAAGCTTTTCTGATACCACCAGTTTGAGTAAACTGCCTGTCCTGTGTCTTGGTAGCGCCTATTGCTACTCCCACAATAACTTTTGCTTGTTTGTATTGTAATTGGTTGTATCTGTCTCCTCTGTAGCTTATAGTAGGCTCTTTTTTAAGGGAGGCACTGTGTCTTGTTCACCATTAATCATCATAATCTAGCACTAGTAGATAGTCATTCAGTAAACATTTATTGAATATAATTGTTCATCTAGTTTCTAGATTGATAAATATCTAGATTGATTTTTTGGGAGCAGCAATGTGCATGTTTGTATTAATGTAATCACAGTACAAAGATTTGGGGTTTGAGAGGCCCAAATGCGCTTGAGGGATGATAGGTGTTTTCATATGTGTGGATTTTCCCATCACACTTTTCTGAGGCTCTAGGTGCTACCCAGAACTGCAGTAGGCATTGCTACTGGAGGGAGTTCAGTGCAGGTCTACTTTTAACTCTTTTCTACTGGGGGCTTGATTGTAGCCAGGTTCCTTCTTTAAAACTTTGCAAACTAAGGATTAGTTCAGTTTTTTTCCTACAGATGAGACCCAGGGCCCAAAGGGACTCAGTGACGTGTCCTGTTTCTTGTTACACCCTGGCTGTGTTTCTGGAGTGACTGTTGCAGTGTTGGCAGACCATTTGAAGAATGTCACTGTTGTTACACTTCATGGGTCATATAAATTGTTTCGTGTTTACTAAGAGTTTCATTCAGTAGCACTGAAATGTATGTTGAAAAAAAGCATAGCACTTGAAAAACCCTCTTGCTTAAAAATTAGCTGTTACAGGTTTTTGTTTTTGTTTTTGTTTTTGTTTTTACTTTAATGAACACTCTATTTGGGACTTCTGTGTTTCTTTGTGAAAAATTAAAAATTCCTTTCAAATTCATTGTGATGAAATTTGACCTGATGATATGTTGGTGATTTGAAGTGTAATGAATTGTTGGAAAACTCAGCTTTAAAAATGGTGTAAATTATTTCTGAGTTTATGTCCTTTTTGTTAACTGTGTGAGTAATGTAGTGTTTATGGAGAAGAAATCACGGAGTCTGTATAACTGATTCCATATGGCCACAAGCACGTAGTGAGTCCTTAAATGGGACAAAGAGATGAAATTTTAATGAAACGTACAGCAACTGTCAGGACTATATCAGCTCTTTATTATTTCACACTAACACTTTGAAATAAAGAACAGAATTTGGCACATTCATAATTCTTTCCTCTTGAGAATCAGAGTAATGTTCAAAGTTTAATCTAAAAATCAAGAGAGGCTGTTATTATGGAATTGCATAGGTGCTGCATATATGATCTATAAATAACTATATATGTATTCATAAACACAGTACAACCTTTCTAATTCTTTCCAGTTAAATATACCCATGTGTGTCCTTTTAATATTATATCTTTTTCACAGATACCACCTTAGAAAACAAGATATCAATATTGGTGGTGTAGTGTTTTGTTTTGTTTTTTTCTTTAAATTTCCAAAATTCAATTAAAATTTAAAGTATATAGGAGTGGGAACTGTAAGTTAAGAAATGAATTAAGGGGCTTTGAGGAGTCTGATTATATATAAAAGTAATAAGAGAGGAAGCTGTGTTGTGGTGTTATAGAGATCTTAGTATATATAAAGTGGAGTTCAAATCCGTCTTGGTTGGTTTTCTGTCCACTTGGTTAAAATGCATTCTGGCAGTCTCTGGGCAGACAGCCAATACTAAAATAAACAGTTGGTATTGGAATGATTTTCGTAATGTCTACATAAACTCTGAGATTGGGATCTTCATTAGTTAGACCTAATCTCAGAGCCTCTACTTTGACCCCTGTTGTAGTCAGTGAGACAGAAAAGAGAATTCATTCGTTTATTTTTTAAGAAGCTTCTAAATAAATATTATACTGTGGATTTTTAACTTTTAATGTTGACCTTCTTTAAAACTTAGAACTCAGTAAAGAAAATTCTTTCCTAGGAGGTGATAGTGGTGGGGTTCTTGTTGTTGTTGAAGGAAGATGGAATTGAATGTGTGTTTTGGTTTCCTTAGAGAAATGAGATATTAACAACTATTGGTTGATGATTGACATGAGCGGTTTCTTCCTAAATTTCTGGGTTTACTACAGACTAAGAATATGTTTACATTCAAGTGAAGTACTGACTAGTTCAGTGGTCTTAGAAATGTTACTTTAGCTTTCGGTACTTCAGGGTCCCCATCTGTGAAATGGAGGTGTTAGTAGTGTTTATCTTATAGGGTTATAGGCATTACTAAATGACACAAGGTATTTAAAGTGACTAACATAGTAAATGTCCAGTATTTGTTAATCATTATTATTAACATTGTCAAAATGCTAGTCACATGAGCAGTAATTTTGGTTCTTTATCTCTTCCTCCTCTTATTCCATTTCATCTCTAATTTATTAATTTCTCTCCCCTCAGCTTTTCCTTAGGAATTGGAGATTTCTACATTTATTCAAATTTACTGCAGCCTTTAATTCAGTATTCTTTCATTAGTTAATGTGGAGTAAAAAATGGCATCTTAATAGATTTACTTGCATGTATAAAATTGCTTCAGTGAAAAGTTGTATGTTAGAAATTATTTTTGTTGGGGAATGTTCATCATATAGTTGGAGAGAGATTTAGTATCACTGCAAAAATAAAATTAAAGTGGATGAATTTGAACCTGCTAAAAGTAATACAGACTTAAAGACTTTCACTATTTTTGAGAAATAAAATCATGACAGTTCTTAACAGAATGAAGAAAAATTCTTATAATAAAAGGCTTAGAAAAACCATTCTGCAGTGAATTGTCTGTAGAAACAGAAGTAACTAGTGTGTAGAAATTTTTCCTCTCAAGTAAAAAAAAAATGAAGTATACATTTATATAATAAGGGAAATGATATTTTAATTTCTACTTAAGTACTTAATCATTAAAAACTATAGAATTGTGTCTTTGATTACTTTAAAATGAAAGAATACTGAGAACCAATATATAGAATATATAGTCAATAGAATCAGTAAAGAATATTTCATGTTTCAGCATTTCCAAAGTTTGTTTGTTTTTTAAGTAGGTAAGTGTGAACCAGACACTTGTTTAAGACCTTATGTGGCTAAATGCTATTCCAACTGTTAAATGCTTCCTGATAATGCCCACAGTACTGACAGGCATGGGTCAAAAAGTCCTGTTCAGACTGCATGTTTTCATGAGCAAGTATGAAATGTATGTATTGTGGCTGAACTGTGGTATGTTTGCTCCATTTAGTCTCTTGGCCTTCCTTCATTAAATTTAATTGATTTAAAATAGATAGGGATTTGGAAGTGTTTGGGCCTGAAAAAGTATATTGTTTTCCTAAAAATATTGCTTTTATTAGTTCTTATTTTTTTGTGGTTGGAATTAAATGCTATCTTTTAATAGATTTGTAAAGGTAAAAAATCAGGAGTGTGTGTATTTTATGCTACATTGGTACCTTACACACTATTCTATTGAATTATTAGTGTGTCTCTTAAGTATTAGAGACACAAATTTTCCATTCTTAAGTACACTAACACTTTAATTTTCCGAAGCCCTCAGAGAATGAGTCATTCTAAGCAGGTTTCTGGATAAGGGAATTTGAACTCATAATATGGGAAAAATAAATATTTTGTATGAAGCTAATTCTGTTACAAATGTAGGATTTTTCTTTCTTCTGGAAGTATACTGAACAGAATTAGCTTTAAGCAGTTTTTTATTGGATGGTGGGTAGATAACTCTGGCTTACCATTTGTCTTGCCACTGAATGGCTCTGGCAGTACCAAGGGTCTCAGCATCCGGCTTTCCAGCAGTATAGGACTCCATTTGAGAGAGCTCTTGCAGTCTTGCAATTAACAGCAGGGGCTTTGGGGACAGACTGGGGTTCCAGTCCCATCTCTCCTGCATGTGGCTTTGTGGTTTTTGTGAAACCACTAAATTTCATTTTCTTCATTTGCAGAGTGGGGAATTAGAGTCCTAATGCTTCGTTGACTATGAGGATTATGTGAATTAACCCATAGAAATAACTTAGCACAGCATTTAGCTCATAGAAAACTCAAGTATAAGCTGTTGTTTATGTTTATGTCATCACTGTTTCTCCTACAGCGACAAGAACAGTGCTGCAGGCAGCTGTGACTCTTGTTATGTTCATTATTCCTTTGTTTTCCTTTTACTGACAGTGATATGTGTATATGTATTAGGACTTTTTCTATTTTCTGGGTTTTTTTATTTTTTTATTTTTTAAAGATTTTATTTATTTGACAGAGCGAAACACAGCCAGAGAGGGAACACAAGCAGGGGGAGTGAGAGAGGGAGAAGCAGGCCTCCTGCCAAGCAGGGAGCCCGATGTGGGACTCAATCCCCCGTCTCTGGAATCATGCCCTGAGCTGAAGGCAGTCGCTTAACCAACTGAGCCACCCAGGCACCCCTATTTTCTGTTTTTAATGAAGGGGTCATTTGTTTCTGTCTGAATGTTGTCAGCTTGGAGAATGGAAGAACCTGTGAGCCATGAGCCATGGTGGCAGTAAGCCTTCACTGTGCTTATGGGCAGATACATTCCAAGCATGAAAGGAAGAATTAAGCTAAATATACTCTTTGCATATTTAGGGTGGAAAGTTTTTTCCATTTGGTTACAGAATTTTCTGCATTAAAGAGAATGGGTTAAAATAGAAGCAGATTGGGGCGCCTGGGTGGCTCAGTTGGTTAAGCCGCTGCCTTCGGCTCAGGTCATGATCCCGGAGACCCGGGATCGAGTCCCACATCGGGCTCCCTGCTCGGCGGGAAGCCTGCTTCTCCCTCTCTCACTCCCCCTGCTTGTGTTCCCTCTCTGGCTGTGTTTCTCTCTGTCAAATAAATAAAATCTTTAAAAAAAAAAAAA